>VZRH01001694.1:165674-188661 GCA_013397555.1 Urocynchramus pylzowi | reverse complement strand
AAAAAAAAAAAAAAAAAAAAAAAAAAAAAAAAAAAAAAAAAAAGGTGTTCAAGGAAAAAGTCAACTTTCCATTTGTTCTGGGGTTAATAGTTATTCTCAACATCTGATCTGGAAAATATTCATGAAAGAGAGAGCATTTCCAGGCCCCTATATGCAGCCATTTCCCAGAGGCTTCATAGAGGAACATCAGATTTTTATTTTTAGTTTCCTCTGAACTATGATATAGTATGTGTCAACTTAAGTATTAGAGAAGGAAAAAAATTTGCATTCAAGGAACAGCTATGATTAAATCACCACATGTTCCCTAACACTGGCATTAGAGTGACTGTCTATGAACTCCACTGTTTTAGCCTGGCCATTCCCTGAAACAATTAGACAGAGAGATAAGACCTTAGGGAGCACTCCAGTCTCTGTGAATGAATTTCTGTATCACAAGTGAGTTTTACAGTAACAATTCCTAAAATGGGACCAGAGAACACTCATCTTTTCCACAAGGAGAGCAAAGTGGGTGGCTCCCAGATGAGGATAGTACCACCTACAGCCTGTTACTATTTGAGCAGCATTACGTGGGCATAAGCAAACTGCTCATGCCCATTACATAAGAAACGAGTACCCATCTGGATCTCCCATGAGAGGGAGATCGAAAAATCTCTTACCTAACGAAAAATCTCTGTCGATCTTCTTCTTGTCCATTCCACCTAAACATCCATTTTCACTGAGAGAGATAACACGCTTGGAAACAGCCCCTGAGCTTGCCAGTTTGCTTCCTCTCTCCTCTGGTACCTTCGACAGCTTCTCCTCATCCACCTCCTCTCCTGAGTCTGCGCTCTTAATGCTCAGACGTCTCATCCGCGACACAGAATCCACTTCTTTCATTCGCACCAAGCGATCCATGGCAGTCCGGCTGGGCGGAGACGTGAGCTTGCCTTGGAGCGTCTCTATCACTTTCGAGGTGCTCCTCACTCTCTTTTCTGAATGCTGATAAGCAGCTGACTTGCAAACCAAGTTTTGGTCCTCACCTTGGCTGGGACTCACAGGTTGTTCAAGAACTTGCTGAGTTACCAGTGGTTTAGTGCTGGCTTCCTGGTGAGTGGCCTGGCATTCAACAGGGTATGAAGATCGCCCTCCTGCTCTGACAAAGAGAGCACTCTCTGTCCAGCCACACTTTCGCCTGCCTTCATAAGAATCTTCTTTTTTTCCTTCTTTGTTACTTACTGTGCTCCCTGTTGTTGATGACTCAAAGTCCTGAGCACCATTTGAAGGGCTAGTGCCTGGGTGGGGCCCAACATGGTCATCTGGAAGGAGAGACTCCACTGCTATATCTATACCTAAAATTCTTGCAGCTCTTGCCTGCAATGACTCATTCACAGGAATTTCCACTGCATTTGCATCCGAAGAGTGATCAGAGCTGTTAGCACCAGGTTCTGGGGCCACTTGTAGTCCCACTGACCTCAAATCTGGCTCAGAGCACCTTTGATTCCTCTTTGTTAGCGACAAGCGTACTACTGACCCTCTCTCTAATTCCCTATCATTTGTGGGAGTTGCACCTTTGCTCCGTTTAACAAAGTCTAGGTAATTTTGGTCTTCACTCATCTCCTGCAAGACAGGGTTATTGAAAGGATTACTGTGACATGAACTACTTGGGCTACTAGACAAAACTCTTTTGACAGGGCCCTCATGAACTGGCTGTTTGCTTGTTCTGCTCTTGGGTTCCCCCATCCCCATTTCTGTTATCAGACTTCTATCTGCTGGCCTGACTCCTTCACTGCTCCCTCCTGGCTTTGAGGAGCCTTGAGAGCCAACACATCTTGGCTTACTACCATGCTCTGTCCCTATGCTCCAACTTTCAGACTTACTTTTAACCCTTCCTGACCTAAATACAGGCACCTCTGGCACAATCATTTCTGATTTCCCACCATGTTTTGGCTCCTGGCTTGATTTCTCATTTCTGGACTCCTTCCTCTGCATAAAGGCACCTGCCTGCAGAGGAACTGCAGCACTTTCCAAATCTTCTTCACTGCTTGTGCTCTCCTCCTGCCCTTGCAGCTCCTTGTTAAAACTTTCTAGCTCACTTATTGCATCCCAGGGACGGCGACTTACAGGTTTCAACAGGAACTGCCCAAACGGTTCTGTACTGTTGCAGGGAGCACCTGGTTCTCCCTTAACTACATCTCCCTTGGAAAGAAGGCCATTTTCCCTCTCTTGGACAGGCACAGCCTGGCTTTGGTGGGCTTTTGGAGAGGGAGACTGAAGGACTGAAGTGGCAGTCCTGGAAAATGCACTGTTGCTAGACTGGCTGAGGTGAGTCTGGCCCTTCATACTGTAACCACTCTGTCTGCAGCCTCTCTCATCAGAAGGTGACCCGGTCAGTTTTGCCCCCATTGTGGATGTTGTACATCCCGGCAGTTTTGGAGATAGCGGTTTGCTACTATCAGGCTTCCCAGGCTTTGTACCATGGAAAAATTGTGGGCTCTCGGGCTCTTCAGAGAAACTGGTCTGTGTCTGCTGGTCTTTGTACTGATCACCTGGCCAGGAGCCAGAATATTTGAGCTCTCTGTGTTTTGTAGGCTGAATAAATCTGAGGTCATTCATTTGTTTGAACTCTTCTGGTCTCCACGGCTCTTGTTTTTGTAACTCATTTTTATTGGTCATGCTTCCTGTAAGCGCTTGTAACTCCAAGTCTGTTGAAGACATACTTAAGAGACTTTGTTCTTGCAAAGCCCCATTGTTATCAAACCTATTCTTATCAGGGCTCTGAGTTATGTTGTTGTTCCTATCTGTATCTGGCAGATTGGATTCTGATTTAACTGGGATGGAGACCAAACAAAATATAGTTTCATTCATTTTTTTCTTTGAACTCTTTTTGCTCTGCATCCCAGTTCCAGGTTCAAACTTTTTCACTTTTGTAACAGTCTCACAGGTGTTGTCCATATGTGAATTTCTTACAGAAAGCTTGCCTTTTGTGTACTCTGTGCTGGCTTCGTTATGGGGGCTGCGATTAGTTGCTCTACAATTGTCTCTTTGGTCTGGCAAGGCACGGTTTTCCTGATCTCGGATGGATGGTGCCAACCATCTGTTGCTGTGGGTGGAGCTGTCGGAAGTTCTTTCTCCCTTTGCAGAACTGGACAAGTTTGATGCATCCACAAAGGCACTGTTGTACTGTACTTCAAGATTTCTCTCCTGCAAAGCACCAGAACTGGGACTACATGCATTTTCAGTGTGGTTAGAGTTGCCCTGCAGACCTTCCAGTGGTGCAATTTTAATATGTCGTATCCGAGGATCATCAAAGGGAATATACTGAACGGAACGCAGGTGGTCAGCAGGGCGCCTTGCATGGCTTTGCTTCCCATGAGGAAAATGGTTGTCTTTGCAAGGGTCACCCCCCACTTCAAAAGTATTCATGGCTGGTTGTTGGCAGGGGACAACCCGCTCTGCAGGACCCTGTGGATCACTGCTGGCGCACGTGTTGGTGTTAGGCACTTCACTGGGGGAATGTGGGGTCACGTGTTGGTGAGGTGGGGATTTGTAAGAAGGAGGAGGTACATACACTGGGGGCTCCAAACCAGAGTCAGGAATGCCAGCATCTTGCCTTGGCTCATTGACTTTGGCTAAGTAGGAGATAGGTTCCACTTTCTGGTAGTGGTCCTGGAAACCCGTGGTTTCTGCAGGTGCCCTAGTCTGCCGCTGCAGTTCATAGGATGGAGGCTTGAGAGGTCTCCCATACTTGGGCTTCACCAGGGGAAGGAAACTGCCTCCTGTGCCATGGTGCTTGGCTGGTTCCACACTCAGTCTGTTTGGGGGATAGGAGGGGGTTTTAGTGACACTGAGCGAATTGTTACTGTTGGTCAGGGAGGGCATTTCCACGCACCTCATGCTCTCAGGTGAAAGGACCCTTGGCAAGGACTGCGACTTCCCCCTGCTCTGGGTGCTGAGCACATTGTCTCCCAGGGTCAGCGAATACAGCTCCTGAAGCAGTTTCTCCCTGTCACCCTCGGACATTTGCCTCCCTACCTTTTTTGGCTGGTTCCAGCTCTCTACTTCTAGACTTTGCCATTTGCAGTTGCTGGGCACTTCACAGCTTTCCTGCAAGCCGCTTCTTCTGACGTACCCTGCACCTGTCCCCACCTTCAGGTGGTTCTCCTTGGGGTGCCGGGGTGCCCCTGGGGCTGCAGCCAGGCCTTTCATCTCCGCAGTGGCCTTCTGGGAATAGCCCAGCAGCACACTGAAGTCCTGTCCTCGTCTTCTCCAGTAGGCGAGATCTTTATCAGTCTTGGGCTGGGAAGACCATGCTAAATGAGGTCTGTCACAAACCCTGGAAAAAAAAGCAGTGTCAGAGGCAGTGTGCACAGGTGCCTGTTCTTTCTACCATGGGTAAGGCCATTAGGAGGTCAAATGATGAGTTATGCCAATGGGGTTTTGTGTAATCTATTTGCAACCACATGACAATTTTAATGAGAGGATTTAGAAGTCAGTCAATTAACATGGGTAAAGGAAGGGAAAGAAGCTCTTCTGACATGTTGTTAGCTATGCAAAGATGTTAGAAAGAGAGACAAATGCACAGTTACCTGCTGTGCAAACATGCACAGCCCTCCTTGATGGACATTAGAAAATTCCCTGCCCACAGCAGGGGGCTTGGAACTAGATGATCTTGAAGGTCCCTTCCAACCCAGACCAGCCTCTAAGATGCCATTCTAAAACCAGAAGTGACTGTCTTAAATGACTTCTGTATCCTGCTAAATCAAAATCTATAGATGTCAAGGAGACTACTGTGGTATTCAAGTTTAATAGGATTCCAAGAAGCAGAGGTGGGGAGAACAGGTAGGTGTCTATATCGTAAGATTTCATAAGATAGCGTCTGTAAGAAACATGATTTGCATCCTGCTAAAAGTGCTGAAATTAAACATGTCAGTTCCTGAATTTGTTCTTGTTCATCTTTCTGAGGGAACAAATTTCTTCTGGGTGCTTTGGATTAAATGACACATGTCACAACAATGGTGATGTATCAACACAGTTCTGAATAAGACGGAAGCAATATTTAAAATGTAAAATACTTCAAAAGAAGTATAAAATTCTTAAATAAAAGAAACTATCAGTGAAATATGAAAGACATCAGACATTGCAGATTAGAAATTCAGAACACAGATTTACATGAACAGAATAGGTTCACATTTCTGCGTAACAAAATTGGTACCCTTCTATATAAATAATTAATTTTCTACTTGAATTGCATTCTGCTATTCTTGTACCTAAGGTGTCCAACAATATAACTGCCTTTACACTATGTGGCTGCCACCAGCATAAGACTGGAAAGAAAAATCAAAATTGACAGAAATAGGACAAGTATGTAGATAGAACCCAAGAATTTCTTCCTCTTCCCTCCACCCCAAGGTATATAAACAGTGTCATCTGGCTCTTTTTTGCTAAAAACAATGATCTATTTAAATAAGAGTTTATGAAGACATAATACAAGTCAAAATTCAGAATGAAAATTAAGCCATGCAGATCCACAGCAATTTTCTTTTATGTATATTATTTTCATCCTGTGAGTCTAAAAGTTTAAAAACCAGACTGGGATAAGGAGCATTTTGTTCATATTAATTCAATTGGATTAAGATTGAACTTCTGAACAAAATGTTCTGCCTCTGAAGCAGGAAATACAGTTTGATTGCTGAACCCCAAGAAGGAACAGACATCTCCATTAATCAATTAAATATAACAAGACACCTCCTATATGAGAAGCTGATTGTGGTAACAACCAACACTTCCATGTGGAAACATACAGCTGAAAAAATGCTGTCTTCTACCTTTTCATCTCATCCCCATACTGCTGTGGCACCATTTGTATCTGAGTTTACAAAATGAGGTGAGAAACAGGGTCCAGAAAGAGTGAGGAGGAAATGGACAGGTTGCTCTTTCTGATTGATTTTATCCATCATTGTAAAAGGGTCTACAGAAATTGCAGGAAGCACAGTCGTAGATTCCAAGATCAGAAGAGACCATTGAAATTATTTAGTTTGACATCTTGCTCAGCACAGGCCATCAGACTTCTTTGAGATGATTGCTGCTTAAGTGGTAGCATCTCTTAGAAAAGCACCTAAAAATTCTGATTTTTAAATTTCCTGTGATGTTGCAAAGCTTAATTCACCCTTTAAAAAACTCCACAAAGTAACCCAAAATCCTTTTCAACAGAAAGAGAGAATGACCCTCCATTTATTAAAATCTGTTTAAAAGATTAAATTTATTTTTAAAGGTTAATAACTAGGCTCTAGAAATGAACTTCAGAACATGATACACTGTGTAACCTGTACTATGTCATCATTGCAACAAGAGTGTAAAAAAGGAGGCATTTAGAGCATTTTAAACCTGATCCTTTCTAAGATCTACTCATAGGACAGACAGTATCTGTCTCTCTAAGTCCTGGCTAAGGCACTGGTTACACAGCCAGCCTCTATCAGGGACCCTGTAAACTTCTGAAGATGACACTGCACTGTGTGGTGGGAAGAGGATGCTCCAAGGACCCTCCAGTGCAGCTCCATCCTGAAGTCTCCTGTGCTCTCAGTGCTGGAGAGCAGCTCCTGCACACCTGCATGCAGGCACAGCAGGCAGGCAGGCAGGAGGCAGTGGGGCAGCACAGCACAACCATACTGCTTGTGGCCACAGCTGCAGCAGAGAGTGCCTCCTTCCTGGACATGTAGCACTTCTGGGTCTTGCAGTCAATGAAGTGCTGGAAGGGGAAACTTCCAAGAGCCACTCCAAGTTTAAAATGCTTCACTGCAGTCTCAGCAATGTCAGATCTCTGAATGATGAGTACCAGTCACTTTTGTGCCCATGACATATCACCAAAGAGAAGACTTCACAGCCCCTCTGTGCAGCAGCTCATCTCTGACTCTACCACTACACAATTCTCTCCAGGATGTGCTGGTGCTGATGCACAAAGAAATGCACACCTGGACACAGCAGCTTCCACATGCCCGACAGCTGGGGAAGAGGATGGAGCCAAGGATGGAGCAGTCCCATGGGGCCAACTGTGGAGATTTAAGTTCCAGGGGCAGAGTGGTCCCAAGGGATCAAGGTGGTGGATTTTAACATTATGAACTCTTTTCTAACAGGCCTGCTTCTAACGAGTATCACATTTGCTCTCATAAAGTCCTTTGAATTGATTATATATAAAATTAGTTTAATTAAAATTGTTTGAAAGCCCCAAAACTATTTCTAGCTTTCTGTGAATTTTAGGCCTTTACAAGAAATGAGGCCATCATTCTACCCTGCACTGGCTGTATGACCACATTTCAGGGAGCTGTCTTGCTCAGAGCAGTGTGTTGATGCTGTCCTTTTCCCTTAGGGTGATGCTGGACCAGCAGGACCTCACATAATGGGGCCAAAAGTGAAGGAGCATGTCACAGGCATTGAAGTCCAAACCCTGCAGAATTAGGCCACTGCAGGGCTATGTAGGGAATGTCTGTCCCTGTTGCAGGCTGCCAGCGTGCAAGTGGAAGGTGTTGGGCACTCAGCAGCTCATCCTGCATGAGCTGTAGGCACTGGTGCAGACTTTGTGCCCCACAAAGACCACTGATAAGAAAGTCAGCAAGGTGGAAAAATTTTCACAGGGCTGTTCTGGACACTGGCAGCTTCTGTTCTATTTTGAGATCCTATCCTCACATACACTCTTCTGAGACCCAGCATTGGAAAACACCAGTATATTTTTCTAATTGTTCCTGCAGGTGATCTCATTAATGATGGTATCTATTTATCGCTAAATTTGCTAGTTACTAACATAGTTCCTCCCACACAAACAACTAAGCAAAGTGCCTCTTCTCTCTACTTAGAACAGAATCAGGAGGGAATTCTCCTGTGAAGAGAACTCTCATCTACACAGGATCAGCTTTTCCATTTTCTTTGATTTGTCTCCTCTTCCAAACCTTTACTGTGGGGCCTCTGAATGCTCAGTTAAGCAAGGACAGCCTGGACAGCCCTCCCACCATCTTCTCCCTCACACTTTGCCTGAAGAACAACAGGATGGAGCTAAACACCACTTCCCCATTCCACTGGGGCATCACCCTCCCCTCACAAGCAGCAGGAGCAGTGGCTATGAAGCCTCTACCTTCCTCAACAAGGTTTGATTACCAGAACAACCTTAATGAGCAGAGACAACAGCATCATCCCCTACCATCACAAAACACCACAAGCCCTGCAAACCTGCCTGCAAAGGCAGCCACAGGGCTGGCAACATCACCCACTTCCATGGTGTATGGGAGATGATTAGCTCTACATCAGTGGTGTAAACAAGAGTATGGTGTAGATAATTCCCAGGACAAGGAGCCTAAGCCATGCTCAGAGTTGCTGAGTAACTGTCACCGTCGGTGAAGGACACACATGGCCTGTTCAGGCCTCTCCTGCTCTCTGCTAACTGGGAAAGCAGCACCAGGAAGTGGTGGCAGGAAGCCTGCGATGCCCAGAGACTATCTTGCTGGGTGGTCATCTTCTCTTTGGGCCCAAATTGTCCAGAGGTCTCTGCAGTGTGCAGTACTTTCCCAGCCTGGGAACCAGAAGCTGACTTCCAAAAACCAAGCAGCGATATCAAAACGTCTGCTGGAGCTCACCACGGCCCGCCTGTCGCAGGCCCAAGCCTGCCCAGCTGGGCCTCCATAGGTACCTTCAGCTTCAGAGCAGCTCCCACGCCACGGCAGCCTTGTGACTTGGGAGTGGATCTGGAGGGGCTCAGGAATGACAGGGAGTGTGCAGTGCTGTGGCTTCCCTGGATCCAGCCTGGAGAGCTCCTGCCTCCCTTCCCAGACCAGCCGGGCCATGGCGGTGTCACGCTCTCCACCAGAGGCACTCCACATTCCCAGGCATGGCAAGGAAGGGATGATACAAAGCTTTTTCCAGCTGCTGGTCCCTTGTGAGAGCTCCCAGTAGGCTCACTGGGAATCAGAGTTTGCTGTAACAGTAGTAGCAAGAAAGTATTTCTATTTTTATGAAAGTGTGACAAAGCCATTTCCAGAATTGCGTTCCCTATTTTATGTGGAAAAGCCACTTTTAAAAACCAGGATTAATATTTAACTATGCTGTAGACTGGCAGGTCCCACCCCTAGCATTTAGAAAGATATGTTTAAACTGTTAGAGAGCATTATTTGATACTTAGCCAAGGCCAGCAATTACAGATAGCTCTGCCATATCCAAAATGTGGGGCAGATGTGTGAGCCCCTGCAGATGCACCTAGAGGAATGGGAAGCAGGGAGGCAGCAGCCCATCCAAACCCCTGAGCAGATGAACCCAGAGGAATGGGAAGCAGGGAGGCAGCAGCCCACCCAAACCCCTGAGCATCCACACAGGCTCTGACTAACAGGGTGCAGGAGCAGCAGTGCTGTGGTAGCTTCCAGCCTTGCACAGCCAGGTCTTCTTCACAACAGTATTTCTCCACACTAAACTGAGCATCAGCTTCAGCACCACTGCACGCCCTCTTTCCCTGCTTCAAAACATTTTTCCCTTTCATTCTTTTTTCAGTATCTTTCCTCACTTATTTTTTTGTCCAGCTTACTTCATCCAAAACACACCAGAAAGGATCCTCACAATTACCCTTACATCTGTGTTCTGTCCTTCCTTCTCTAGAATGGATGGTTCCACCTGGAGACCTTCACCAGGATTTGCTGTCCTGTGACTGCTTTAGAGGGCTCACATCTCTTCCTGCCCATTATCCTAACTGGCAACCAGCAGCCATTCCTGCTCCAGGCAAACAGACTTGCAAGGGGAAAAGATGCAAAGGGAAAGAGCAGATGAGTAAGGGGACAAGTGGCTTTGCCACATGTTACTGAAGGTCTTGGTAAGAGGACAAGCTCCCAAGGTGACAGTGTTTTGCCCTGCTTTCAGTTTCAAGCCCACTGGGCAGGAGGAAGGGGCTTTTCCTTGTAAACCATCGTCATACTTGGGCTGGCTTCCAGTCCGGCTCGAGCCCCTTTCCTTTGTTCGCCTGCAGCACTCAAATAGCAGCAGAACAATGGCCGAGCGTCGGTGTGTACACACCGCTCTTCCTGCCCAGCCGGCCCCAGCCCCGCCGCGCACGTACTCGCTGCTGGGCAAGCCATGGCTGCACAAGCACGTTTTCTGGAGCGACAACAAGAGCTTCCAACGGTTTGGAGCTGTTTTAAAAAAGAAGTGCACAGGCACCTTCTCATGTTTACTCCTCAAGAGCAGCCTTAGGAGAACACACGCAAGTCTTCAGTGAATGTAGGAACACACCCACCAAGAGCTGCATGTGGCTGAATCCACAGTAAAACATGGGTGTGTAAGTGGCAGAAGAAGCTGAGTGCAGTTTTAAAACTGAAGAAAAGGAAGACCTTTTTCCCCCTTTTTTTCCCCCTCTGCTAGAGCTAAGCTTTCCTAAGTCCATCAGAAAGGCCTTTCTTATACAGACCACGTTAGTAAAACATATTTTCCCACACTCAGCCACTTCTCATTATCCCAGTATTCCCAAAGGCCTTTCTCTAGCAGAAGTTGAATGGATGTGTCACTCAATGTGGACATCCAGTGAACGGAAATGGTTACTAGGATGGGAGCAGGAAAGGATCACAGGAAGATGGTGTTAAGGGTTAGAGTCATGATTAGTTATCTGTCAAGACCAAAAGAAAGAGAAAGCAAAGCCATGGCATGATGCTGAAACTTACCCCCCTTCTGAAGTATGAAAAGTGGACAAACCCTGAAGGTCATGGTGGTAACCAGGACCTGCTTGCCTCCCTTGGCTCCCATGGCTGCTTTCAGTGCTGCTTGAGCTGGTTTTCACCAGAGGTTTCTTGCTGTAGGCCCCAGCTCTGGAGTCTGCTTCAATCCCATTCAGTGCTGTTCTCTGAGCAGATCTGTTCCCCGTGATTTCGTGCCGGTATCCATCACATCTGTTCTCGTATGAAGCAGGGGGATTTTTCGACAATTTGTATCCATGAGAAATCAGAAGGTCTTCAACACTGAACATGTTGTGCTGGTTTCACTCACAGCTGTGCCATCAGAAAGCTCTTTCCAGCTGGACCCATCACTACAAAACATAACCAAAAACAATCAGAAGGCTACTTTACACGAGAAAAGATACCTTTGATCAGCTGGTAGGCTCCTGAAGCTAGAAGTCTCATCTCCTCTACTCAGTCTTTCACCCTTTTAATAAAATAGATGAAGCAAAGTGCATGCAGATGCTGATGAATCATGTGCTGTCCTTCCCTAGACAATACACCTCCCTGCACTCAGCCAAGCAGCAGATGCTGTGGTGCTGCTGCTGACTCAGTCCCTTTCACTCAAGAATTCACTGGTGATTGCAGCTTTCAGGTTTCACTAATGCGACCTCAAAATAAAAACTTTGCACTGGAGGTAAGCCTACAACTTGAGCAGACATTTCCTTAGACAACTATTTTTCTCCAGTCGTGGAGAGGTGTGCTCTGTATTATGCTTTAAGTTGCTGCAGGAGGAGGGGGTGGATTACAGAGCAATAAGCCTCTCCCTACATCTCTGCATATTCCAATTAAACAAAAATGTTCACATGAACAAGGGCAAAATATGCATAAGAACAAAAACGAAATTATGCAACCACATGAGAAACCCAGGTAACATCATACAATACCCCAGCTAAACAGTCCTTTTTACAGATTACTTTATTTTCTCCCTGCATTGGCCTGCTGCAATCCTCAGCTAGAATAACACAAAACCTAAGATTTCAAGTATGCTGTTTTTACAGCACACTTCCATTGTGTAACACGACTGTAAACAACACGTGATGCCCATGTATTGAATCTCAAGGATCTGCAAGACACAGGATGGTCAAGATTTTTCTTCCCCAGTTACAGCCCTCAATTCTGCACTAACTAGAGCAAAGATTCAGCAAACTGAATTAGTTGGCTGAAAACAGTCTCTATTGTCTATACTACTCTCACAGCTTATAATGGCAATTATAGAATACCTATTCTTTCAGAGTTTTAAAATGTGTGGAAGGTAATGTTCTGTTCTGAAGGTTGTACAAAACAATGGACCCATCCTGATACATTCCTCCCTGTTTGAACTGTGTTAACAAAAGAAAGAAATTTTGAAAAGGTGGATAAAATGATAAAACACATAGAAATAGATTTATGTAAAATATAACCACAAGATTATTTCCCCTGCATGAAGAGTTCATTTAACACATCTAGGGAGTACTGTGTGTTCTTAGTAGCAGCAGGTCCACCTGAGGATCATGAGCCCTGCACTGGCAGCTGCTTAAAAGGAGACTGTCTCTGCAAAGATCATGACACATTGAAAAGTGCATTTTATACACTGGTCTCTAATGCTCTTCTTGGGGATGAAGAAAGGGAGAAGTCTGTTCACTACTGTTCACAAGGATTTCCTTGAAATGGAGCAACTACTGAGATGGCTGTTCCATGTCTATTAGTACTAAATCTCTCAGGCTACATATACACAGAAGTGGATGGGTTGGCATGCTATATAAACCAGTTTCTGTGCTGCAGCACTCTATGTGTTATGGCCACTTTTTGCCTATCCAGTGCCCAATCCATTTTCTGTCCCACCTTGACTCCTGGATGCTGTGCCAGCTGTGGAGCCAGTCTGGCCAGTGCTCTGGGCCAGCCTGGTGTGCAGCTCCAGGCACCCAGGAACCCTCCAGCCGCTGCTGCGCTGCCCACAGCTGCCATGGCACTCGCCCAGGGAGAGCTCAAAGTGTAGAAAAACAGGCACAGTTGTTATGCTGAGCCACAGTTTAACCTGGAACACTGCAAAAGTGGCTTTCCACCCTAAGAGCCTCCTGAGCACCTAAACCGGTTTGTCCCTAGAGCTTAATGAATCTCCTCCCTTTTCACACATGTAACACTACACACCCTTTAAAAACAGAGAATAAAGCTCTGTGCTGAAGATATTAGCCCCTGCTAGAACAGAACTCCAAATTCCCAGTAAGAGCTCTGAGTAGATGAGCCAGCAGTAAGTGCAAGCAGGCAGAAAGCAGGGAGGAGTGGGACCCTTCCCTCATGGAAGGAAGGGAAGGCTTTGTGGGTTATTTTTGAATGCTGACCTAAAAAGCTGATTTTCCATCCACCCCCTGCCCGGACTGTGCAAGGAGCCAGGTATGAGCAGAGCAGAGGGAACAGCTGGCTGCTAGAGCTGCTCAGCTTCTGACAGGAGAAAGATCCAATGTGACTACCACAAACAGCAGAAAGTCCATCGAAGCGCTCACAGGTGCAAGGAAGGAATGTGTTTTTCCTGCTGTTAGAGGACTGGTTTGGAGAAGAGTTTAACCCCCTCTCTGCCACCCACTGCAGCCATCAGAGAGGCAAAAGTGTGTGGGTGAGAAACCTCCAGCCCATGGGGTTTACTCTGATCCTTCTTTTGGCACCAGTGGTGAGGAGCAACAAGTGGAAGTGTGCCATGAGGAACTGGTATGACTGTCTCTTCCTGCTCTGCAAACTCACCATGCGTGGAAGGGGAAACCCCATGGTGTTATGTGTGGTGGGGAGACCCATCTGGGAGAAGGATGCTATCACTATGCCAATCACAACACCACAACGGGAACAACCAAGGGGGAGAATCCTGCTCCATGCTCACGGCACAAACTCCAAGGAGTCAGTAGCAGTGGTGGCAGGTGGCTACTAGTTGGGACATTGTCAGTACACAGCCTCAAAGGGCTATGCAGAAGCTACTTCATGGGGAAACAGCATCTCCTGCACTGGACCTGATCAGGGGCAGGGAAGCCAGAGGTCCTGCCTGATCAAAGCTTGCAGGACATCAACCATGTCAGCACCCATCATCTGCAAGGATGCTGGCCAGCTTTCTGAATCTGGCTAGAGTTCTGGGACACTCACCCCACCCTCCCTTAGATAAATAAACCTAAAAAATGAAATCAAAGCAATTGGATTGGCAGGAGTAACAAAACCATTGCTGAAGCATTCCACGTAAATAATCTGTCAGTCTGGACCGCAGAGTAAAGGCTGTGCAGAGCTTCTAATTTGAGGGAAGATCAACAACACTGCAAAACAGTTTGTTTTTCCAGCCCTCATTTGTTTTGTTTGCCAATGACATCAGTGCTTTCTGATAGGGTTTGCTTCCTGAGGATGCCTGCTATCTTGCCAGCGTTTCCGACTTGTCCCCGGCAGCCGGTACAACTCTGCATTACATTGGAAACAGGGGCCAAGCTTTTCTCTGGAAACTTCTCAACAGCACTCTCAGATGCAAAGAAACAAGTGTGAAGGGCGGAAATCAGCATCAGCCCCCATGTAGACAGACACAATGGAGACCCACAGCCTGGGCAAGTGGAACACAATGGGACTACCAGATGGAAACGTCATCAGAGCACCTCACCTTGGTGTGCTCATTCCGTGAGCGGGGATCTCACCTCCGGCCTGAGAAAAGCCCAAAGCACTCCTGAAAAACACTCTGAAGAAATTTGGTGCGAGCTTCCTCTGAGCTGCTTCTGAAACTCATTCTCAGTGGGGGGAACACATTGTTTTCTATTTATGATCTGCCTTTGTCTGTAGCTGTTTTCAGTGGCAGGGGTTCCCAAGCCTTGTTATTTCAGGGGAGGTACCACCACAACCTGTATGATGACCAGTACCACTGATGATGAATGCCAATACCTGCAGCAATGGCAGAAGCAGGTCTTACCTCTGTGCTCTGAAATGACTTGCATGGCATTGAATGCTCCCTTCATGGTGCTCTCAGCAGCCTCTTGACAGGGTCCTTCCTTTAGCCCGTGGTCCAGAGAGTGTTCTGGCACAGCAGCCATGTATTGGGTGGGAGACCAGAAGTGACAGAGGATTTGGCCCTGGCTGCCCTCTGTAACATCTTTCCTGCCCTCCACTACTTGAAATGTAGGGGAAGGTGGTAACAGTTTAAACTGGCTGAATACAACCCCTGAAGTCCTTTTTGAGCATAATTTGCCCCCCCCGCATCTGCAGAACTATTTATAACAATAATATAAATGATTTTGTACAACTTTCAAGAAAATAAAACATTGAAGGAACATGATTCATACTGCAAAATGAAGCACACAACGTCAAGAATTGCCAAAGTCAAGGCACCCTGCACGGACATTTGCACACCATTTGCTGCAGTCTCTAATTACATGACTTGAGGCTACTGAATTCTGCAGGACGCTGGCCTGGATTGGTGTGCAGGCTAGGTGATGGCAGTTCTTCCTGGCTGTCTCTACAGCAGCTATTCAAACACTGCTTTGAAGATATTGTTACTAACAGGCATCTGAATTACAAAGAGTTTTATCTAGATGGGTCACACATTAAACTAGCTTATCTTCACTCACGTCTGGGTGACATTATTCCCATTTCATATCAGACATGTGCCAGACAGAATATTTATGCAGACAGACTAAAGTGAAACAATCCTCTCCACTCTAGGCACCCAGTCTGAAGTGCATACAACCTGATTTTTTGAAGGACTCGGCTTTAAAAGTGAATTAGGTACATTCAAAGCAACTGCTGCAAGAACCTAGTGCCTCTGCACATGAAGCTAAGTATGGCAAATAGCTGTCCACACAATGAAGACATGGGATGAGCCAAAAAAACTGGGTGCAGTAATTTGTGTACTGTGCTTTCCTCCATTCCTCTGTCCATCTAATCCAACACCAACACTTTTGTCCAGGAAGCCCCATATCCCCCCACCCCTGTTAACACCTCACCACCATGTACTCCAGTGCCTTCGTTTCCCCCTTCCCACACTCACCAATCCTTCTTGCTGTCCTCCCCCTCTCCTCCAGGACCCCTCCTCTGCCCTCCTGTCTCCTGGTGCCACCAGTTGAGCCACTCTTCCCACACAGCCCAGCACTGTGGCAGTCAGCCTGTCCTACTTCCTGCACCCCTCAGCTTCTGCTGGCCAGTTCTCAGTTTGCATCCATCACCCCAATTTCTTCCTTCCCCTCCTGATGAACACCTACTGTCCTGTCTACACTTCCAGCAGAAGAACCTCTGTGCCTGCTCTCTGCTCCCAGATATGAGACCCCATCTTACCTGTAGCTGGAAGAAGCAGGAGCTGTCATTACAAGGATGATCCCCCTCCAGCAGCACAGCCCTGGGGTGAGCTACACAGGCATGCCCTGCTGGCACATCCCTTGGAGCAGTGAGGGCATGAGCACAGGGCTGGGTCACCAGTGGGCTGCTCAGCACCAGAGGCTGAGGTGTGCTGATGGATGGGGAGAAAAGCCTTCAGGAAGTGGAGTAACTCAAAACAGAGATGAGTCTGCCAAGAACACGCACAGATTTCTCCAAGCCTTGTCACCATAGATCCTGTTCTTGAACATGATGGCACCACAGCTCTTAATCAAAAAGCTGAAAGATTCATTTTCTTTCCCCTTTCTAATGTGGGCAAAACAACATTCCTTCTCTCCTCCCCTCTAGTTTTTCTTGGAAATGGTTGAATTGGTTTAGCTGACAATATTAAAATAAACCTAGCCTGAGAGAGAGACATAACCTGAAAGTCTCAGATCAAGTGATAAAAGCCTGACAGACTAGAGCAATGGAAAACAGGTTCCTATGGTTGTTTCAATACTAGATGGTGCTACTTGCTCCGTCTAAATATAACCCTGAGCTATATCCCAGGAGAATATCTAAGGCTTTGGACATTTTAATTGCTCCTGTTTTCTCACTCTGGCTTTGCATGTGTGCATATAGAACAGCCTATCAAAAGCACATTAAACAAGATTTTTACCTTGCTAATTTCACCTTTTGCAGGACAATAAAGTCAGATGAGACTGTAGCCAGCAGGCTGCAGAGGTGCTGTGCATGCAGCCACCCCAGAGTGCCATGCCCCTGCCCTCTGCTACAGAAACAGCCAGCACCACATCCACTGACTTGCTGACACACGCTCCATCGGAAAAGATAAAATTAATGTGTTTGAAGAGCCTTCAACAATAATGTTCACTATGATCAAATGTTAGCTATTTAATGCAAAGATACTCTAGGACACAGGAGAAAGAGACTGGAGAACATTAATGCAAGTTGGATGTATCCAGCTTGGTGGGGCTTAATTAAGCATAGGCTAGGAGTAAGGAAGGAGTAGGGAACTAGTCAGGGCTGCCTCCTAGCCATTTACTCCTAGAGTAAATACCTTCTAGAAATTTTCAAGGGATAAGCGAAGGGCAAATATATTATGTAACTTCAAACAAAAGGGGGAAGGAGACAGATCTGGGGTATCATAGACCAAACAGCCTTGCTTTGATATCAAATCAGACAAATTATTATTCAATTCCCTGGTAAATACTTATAACAAGTGTTGATTTATCGTGGAGCAGGAGGGAGCAAGTGTGTGATCCAAGAAGTAGTTCCATCTCCCTGCTTGCCGCCTTGCACTGCAGCTGCATCCACTCCCACATGATAAAGTCATGAGAAAACAGAAAATACAGACTTGTCAAGAACAAATTAAGCCTAATCTATCTAATTTTCTTCTTTGACGGAGCTGGGAGCATAGTAACTAGGGAGGAAAAAACAGCAGAAGTCACACGTTGGAATGAGGAAAGCCTTGATGAATGAATGTGATAGTCTCATATGCAAACCAGGTGAATACAATTGAGGTATAATTTACTGTGGGCAGGCATACAAATGCTTCAAATCTGTACTCAAGAAACAGTAGCAAGTCCAATGGCAACCTGAAAAGACACATAAGGGCTGTGCCTGGGGTCTTGTTCTACTCAGTATTTCCATTAATGACTTGTAAATTAGGAGGAAGATTACAATTACAAAACTCTAGGGAATGCTGTGAGCATTTTCAGGGATTAAAATTAGAATAAAATCTTAATAAATTAAAGACCCAGTCTGAAATGAATAACTGAGATTCAATACAGGCAGGTGTAAAAAAAACATGTGGAAGAAGAAGGATGTCATGCAAAAACAAAAAGGGGCAGTACAGCAAAAGAGTCTCTGGGGCTATAGTCACAAAGAGGGATTACATGATTTAACTTAATGATCTCAGAGACCTTTTCCAAGTTTAACAATTCTATGGTTTCATGATAAGAGCAGTGCAGGGCTTGGTAGATACAGGTGAATAAGCTTGGAGATGTATCAAGAGGCGCATCACACATCAGGCCCTTTGCTCCTCTCAGCACTATATCCAGTTTGTGTCCTACCTCAAGCAACATGCTCTCAGGAATGATAAAAAATTTAGCCAAGTGTGACCCCTAGAGAAGAGGGTACAAGAAGTGGGCTTGCTTAGTTGGAAGAAAAGTGTGGAAGAATGAGGGTGAGAGAATGAGAGATGATAACAAGTTCTAAATATGTCAGGCTGCTAAAAGGCTGCAATAATCTTGTCCTACTCCCTGCAGAAGTGGATAACCAAAGGGACCGACTTAGGAAGCAGCAAGGGTGATTTAGATTAGATATTAAAAGGAACTGTCTAGCCATAATGATAGTTATTGACTGTTTATGTTGGCAGCTGTGAATCAATACAGGTTTTCAAGAACAGACTGAATGAACATCTATCAGAAGTGGTGCAGATGAAGCAATCCTGCCTTAGAAACAAGGGATTTGGGATGGAAACTGAATTTTGTAATATTCTCCCTTTACCTTTTCCCCCAAAAATGTCTTGTTTTGTTGGCATGCCCCACACATTTCCAAGAAAATCAAAACTCTTTCCCACAAATCTCTCAGCCACCTCACCTCAAATACAATGTGACTTTCCCCTCTATCCCCAGCCCCCCTGCTACAAGTCTCCTTGCACCCTCTTTTTCTGACATCTCTGCATTGCAGGGAAGAGGGAGGGGGTTGCTAAGGGGGAGCAGGGCTGGCACAGGGGTAGGTAAAGAAACTTTGCTTCTCCTCCAGGGATGGGAGGGACAGGGAGGCTGAGACATAAAACATACATCAGGTTGAAGGCTCCTGAGCAGGGAAGAGGCAGGAGATGAGCAGAGGCACCAGAATGGGGTCCTGACCAAAGGACTCTGATCACTTCATGGACACACACCAGGCAAAGCTTCAAGAAAGTTCCCATTACAGCCAATGCTGTGCTGAAGGCTTCAAAGCTGCCAGTGCCACATGCATAATCATCTCTGCAGACTACATGGGAGGAAGACGTGCCAAAGTCTTTGCTGGAAGATAAGCCAACTTTATGTTGGTTCTGCATGTCTTCCCAGGCCAGTCCCTCCCATTCACCTCAAAGAAATTAAAAAGAAATATGTGAATTTTTGTGTTCAACTCTCATTACCTGCGGGCAGGAGAGTTCACATTTTTTCTCTAACACAGAGATTCACAGACAGTGAAAATTACAGCTCACATCCTCTTTGCATTCCTTGAGCAAAAAGACCTCACTGAAATCCTGGAGGAACTGTGCCAGAGAACAAATTAATGATACAATGTGTCTCCAATAAAATTAGGAAGTGGGAAGAATGAGAGGAACAAGTCTTAAAGAGTTTATTTAACTCTCAGAAGGTAGTTATTCCTGTCTTGTATCTCACCGGTGCAGATGCATCTGCAAACCCACCATGGCATGAGAGAGAATGCACAGCATCTCCTGGGGCAGATATTGATGAGTGACAGCTGCTCTTCAGGTGCTGCCATTTGTTAGGAGGTTTCAGACTCTGCTTTCTCACATTCACCAAGAAAAAATGGTAGAGAGATAGATTATTTTTTTAAGTAATGTGGGTGTTTGAGTACTGAGTTCACACAATACTGAAAAACATGTCCAACTATGCATGGATGGGAGTTGGTATCCGAAATAAGTTTGATTTTTAAATTTGCCATGGACCAATCCAGGCCTGACTGAGCACTGATAGGCTGAGGCTCTTCAGCATCCAAATAGATGTAAACACGTAACAGGGAGAGAGGCTATCTGTCCAAGCATGCACAGATACCACTGTTTGTATTAGCTGCTTTTCTAAATGTCAACAGCTGGCATTCACTGATGATGGACCAGCACACTAGTCCACTGAAATTGGCCCAGATTTTTTTCAGAGAAGGAGCAATTGTTAAAGAGCACTCACTGATAGTCTGTGCTCCAGATATAACCAGTCCTTACACCAATTGGCAGCATATGGTGTATTTCCTCAAATGACAGCTTTTGTCTGTCACAACAGGAGAGCAAAATAGTACATTTATTACACAAAGCACAGTCAATTCTTTGCCTCCCAAAAAGGAACTGCAGAAGAGGATGTTTTACAGGACTCAGATGAATGTTTCCTTGCTGTTTACAGTTTTGTATGGAGCAGTTCACTCTCGTAGACCAAAGCACAGGGAATCACATTTGTTGCTCACATCTTAAAATCAAGATATTATGGGCTAATCATCCCACCTAAAATACCTATGGGCAAAGTCCTAATAAGCTACTCCCACATTAGGACTTCATGAATAAGTATTATTTTTTTATATTTTTTTACTAGAAAAGCTCTCCAGCTCTCCATCTGCTCTCCACAAGACAAAAGAAAAAAAAGGAAAAAAGGATCTCAATAATAACTGTATTAAATCAGTTAAAGCAAAAATTTTTAATAAGGGATCTATCACATGGGTGAACTTCTTTGAGGTGACAGTGACATGACTTATAGAGCCTGGGCTCTGTGATCAAAAGGATTACACACATTAGCATCCTACTAATCACAGCAGGACAGGCCGGCCCATCAGGCCAGGACTCACGGAGGAGGGATCCATAAACAAACACTTTCTCCTGCTCACAAATGTGGCTGGGAGCAGAAGCGTTCCAAGGCTGGTGTGGTCTTCTCTTCTTTCAAAGAGATAAGGATTGTGTCTTCTGGAGTAAATAAATTCTCAGCAGTCTTGCACATCTGTTTGTTGACTCATTTTCAGACACTACCATCCTCTCCTGTGTGTTATCCCCTTTATATTACCCTTGTACGTATAATCAAATGCCCTCCCTTCCGGACTGACCCTCTGCTTCTTCCTGTATTACAGACGCCTTTGATCTTTCTATCTTGGATCTGTGTGTCCTGACTGGTAGTCTCAGCAGGATTTCCCCCTGACCCCTTGCTCTACCAGAAAATAAATGCCAAAGTAGCATTTTTATGCACTAGCATAGAAAAAAACCTAGACAGATGCTTGAGAAGGCTACCCACAATCAATGCTGTGCTGCTGAAGAGCTGTGTGTGCTGGGCAGGGCTGCCCACCAGAAATGTAAGCCCAGGCTGGTGAAGGGTGACCCACTTCCTGAGCACAGATAAGCCCCCTAGACCAACAAGGTGAGCAGCCATCATCACAAGGGGAAGGTCAACCATCCTGAAATTTTAGAAACAGCTGTTCATTTTTCCCCCCTTCATCACACTCTTAGTGACTTGCAGGCTGCTATAAGCATTTTCAAAAAGCAGAATCCAGCCTTTAACTTTTTTCAACTACCTCAGATTTTTTCCCTTGCCTCACCATTTGAGATGGTCCAAGTTATGGCTGACAAATTCCATTAATATCCTAACTGTAATACTCTTGGGCAAAGAGGCTCCTGCAGCTTTTCATTCCCTGCAGGCACTGCCAGTAACAGAAGAACTGAGGGTTATTTCTAGGTGGATGTGAAAAGATGCCATCAGTTCACATAGAGACCTTAACAATCCCATCAGGACTGCTGAAAGGCTGACCAACCCCTTCCTTCACAGCTGGAACTGGTGAGTAAGTTTCCCCAGCAAGCCCAAGCCCACTTGCCCTTGCAACAAAGCACAATAACAAGATAGCAGAAAGTAAGATAACCCTTCCTCTCAAGGATTAGAAAACAACATCTGTTAAAAAACAAATAAACTGGTGTAATGGCTTCAGCAAGAGACCCAGAGGATTTTAGAGATGTAGCTTGTAGCTTGGTCAACACATTGCGAACGGCAAATTACAAGAGAACAATTGTTTCATACCAAGCCCTCCCACCCCTGAACTCCCTCAAGGTTAATTAGGATGGCCTCTGGCCAAATTAATTAGAGGAGAAGATTTGGGCAGGACTTTGCTATGCACTCGTAACTAGTTCCAAGGTGACCAAGAAGTTCAGAAATGCCTCACCTTCCAAGTAGAGCTTGCTTGGCAAACAACAAGCTCACATGTGCCATGTCATTCTTCTGACAATCAGGAGAAACACTTAAAAGTCATGTTTCCCTAACTAACAGCTAACGTAGAAGAACTTTCTGCATCCTTCCCACTGAACAATATGCCCTTGTTTATTTTCTGTGTGCTTTTTAGGTCACAAGAGGCCAGTGAAGTTATGCATCTAAAGAACAATATAGTACTGTAACATGCCCATTGATATACACAGCCTGGCAGACCCTGAAAGATCCATCTTTTCCAAGAGCTGGCAAATACATGTTGCAGCGTGGAGAAATAATTAACATCACCATAGGAAGGGAGGATGCAGAAGAGCCCAGCCTTTGAAACGACAGACTAAATTGGTATTTTAGTTGGTATTCTAATGTACCCTAATGGGACAGCTTAGAGATGATCCTGCCTTGAGGGGCACAGCCATGCCCAGCTTCTCTACCCCATGGCAGCAGTCTGCCTCAACTTCCTCCTGCTCCTGCTGCCCAAAGCGTCCTTGGAAAAGGGAATAGCTAGCAGGACCACACTTTTTCCTCCAAGTGGTACCATAGTGAGTGGTAGAACTGCACAGCATAGCAGGGTAGAGCAGATCTAGCCTCTGTGATTACAAACCAAGTGCTGGCACAAATTAAAGCTCTGCAAGTGGCTGCATCTCTGATCTGTAGAGCCCTTCTCTGTCATTAATCTGATATTGTTTAGTTTGAAGCCGGAAGGTTGCTATTTTCCATGTGTCTGTTACCCACAAAAAGCAACAGCCATTCTGGGCAGAATCGGAACTTCTGAAGTAACAATGAGAAACTGCTTCAGCTCACGCAAAGAAGTGCAGCTGAATACTTTTCAGCAGGACACAATTCTCATTGTCACTAGCCAAGATTTAATGTCTTGACTCTGTGAATCAGACTGACTACTTAGAACAGCTACATCATGTGTTCACTTAAAGACATGGGCTGGAGTAACTTAACGTGTAGATCCCATGCCAATAAAAAGCCATTATTCTCAACTCTTGACCGAAAAAAAAGGAA
>VZRH01001694.1:126585-164992 GCA_013397555.1 Urocynchramus pylzowi | reverse complement strand
GCCCGCGGGCGCTGCGGCAGGCAGCGGCTTTGCTCCGGAGAGTTGAACCGGCAGCTCCTGCCCTCCCTCTCTCTCCGCAGATGAGCACAGCTCACGGCTCAGATGAGCCCAACTCATGGCTCAGCTGAGATGAACGGCATCAACTTTCTTAGCGCAGGGAAAATGTGCAGGAGGGAAGACGGGTCTATCAAGGATGGAGAGGGACACGAGCAGACCTTTCCAAAACTTGCTGTTCCTGCTGGCACCTGGCCATGCACCCAAAGGGCTTGTCTTCGACACGGTTTTCAGACGTTTTTGAAGCATTGTTGGTTACCTGCTTCCCCACCTTTCCCCTCCCTATGATCTATTCAGCCTCTAGAAACAGGTGAATAATTTGCAAATCTTTTTGGTTTAATGACACTGTCAAAAACAGTATATTTGTGAATCATTTACTTTAGTAATTGGTTGGGCCCATCAAATGCTTGCCCTGTCTTAATTGACTTTTACCCCAGGCTATCAAAGAGCTTTTACACATGTTCATAAATTGAGTCCTATTCAATATGTGCTCTAGTTAATAGTGAGAAAACAAGGGCAGTAAAGTTACATGATGAGTCCAAGGTCACGGCAGAAGTCTGCAGGAGGGCCCAGAAGTGAATACAGGTTTCCTGGTGCCCTGGTTTCCCAGGGCTCTGGGAGTAATTGTCATTGACCTGCTTTTCTATGGACATCTCCTTTTGTCTTCCAGCAGTGACAGTGTGAGCCTGCAGCTGCTGACACATGATGCAGCCACCAAAGACAATGCCACCGGCAGCACGGGGACCTTGAGCAAGACCCCTTGCACCCTGTCCCTGCAGGGTACCTGCAAAGTTCTTTGTAGCTTTGCTGGTTGGGAAACCCCTGTATTTTCCTGTGGTGAAGTCTTGTAGCTGACACAGTCGTCAGTCAGTAGAAGGTTTAAGTTTTGTCACAGAGCAGCTTCATGTGGGTGTGACAATAGCAAGGATTTCCATCAAGGAAGCCATGCTGCCACAACTTACAGTTTATTATTTAAATATCTTGACTCTGACAGGCAAATTGGGAGTTCTGGGTTTTTTAAATACTTGTCATCTCTGTGTTGTTAGAAAAAATTTCCAGAATTATTTTCTTTGCTGCATGGCTGCAGCTCTGAGCTGTTTGTTCTCCTTGGTTGTAGAAGACAGTCCTGTTTAAATCCCTCTTCCCAAGACAAAAGCTTTTGATCTGGTTGGGTAGTCATGGTGTGTCACATGGAGCAGGTCCTTGTTCCTGGAGCTCACAGCTCTCTGTTGGGAAAGCTGCTTTGGCCCTGGATTTAGGGGATGGGAAGAGGTGGGGAGGGGGGGAACAGGCTGGACCATTTGAAATGGGACCATTTACTGAGCAATGTCAGAGTGTAGGGACATCTTTTGTCTTCATGATGTCACAGCTTGCAGAGATGATGATAAAAGCACAGAGGACAGCACATCTCAGAGCTTCCTCTCTGTACCTGGGGCTAATTTTTGCTGTGTCTCTTCTGAGAACACTTTGTGGGCTGCAAAGGGAGGTGCAGTCCTTGGAAAGAGGCACTCCTGCAGAATTGTCTGGAATCCTGCAGTCACTGAAGATTTCCCCCAGGTGAAGTCAAAGGACCTTGAAGTTAAAAAAAAAAAAAAACAGAGGAAAAGATCCTAAAAGAAAGAAAACAGTGCCCATGCTCCTAGGTCTCGTGTTACACAGAAAAAACTGAAAACATGAGACACCAGAAAGCAAACATGATTTTTGAGACAAATGGAGGGATGCCTTGGGCTGGATTCACAATTAACAACAAATGATGGCTGGCAGCCCCAATTAATGTCCAAGGGGGATTGCCCAGAGGGTTGGTGTAACACGTTAGTTTGGGGAGTCTCAGGACTGAGCTTCTCAGCATCAGTGCAGCTGTCAGGGACTCCCTTTGCTCCTGCTCACCTTGCCCTCTGCCTGTTAGAGAGCAAGTTCTTTGGGCAGATGTTGCTTCTTGTTGTGCCTTTGCCCAGTGCTGGGATCAGCAGGGTTGTGGTCTTAGGTTGCTACTGCAGTGCAGACTGTGACTGCCAGAAGGGCAAAGGTGAAGGAAAGCAGAGGAGGCAGGGAAGCAATTCTGCCTTTTGATGGTCAATGTGCACACCTGATGGAGCACTGATCCCCTGCAAAGCCCACAGTCCTGCAGCTGCCTGAGGAGATCTCCCTCTCCTGGCTCTTTCCAGAGAAGCAGACCATAGCCAGACATTCTTGAGTTTAGAGCTTCATCCCTAAAATGCTAAAAGAACTAAATGTGGCTGAGAGAGAAGCATACAAATGGAGTTTGCAGAAGAGAAAAGAGCACTAAAGCCACTCACTGTCCTGCCATGTAGGACTCCTGAGATGGGTAAAAATCAGTGTGATGGGGCAGGGTGACTCAATGGGGCAACAGAGGAGAGAGCCATTACTGTCCCCCTGCAAGGAGAAGGGCAAAGGAACCATGGATCAAAAGCTGACGATGGCTGTGTGTGCAAAGCTGGGTATCTGGACAGGAGCACAGTGGGGCTGCATGAACCCAGCAAGCAGCAGAGCATCCCTGTGTCACAGCAGGCTCGCTCAGGCTCAGATCAGGATCCTCTGGGACACGGTAGAGCAGGTCTGCATGCCTGGGCAAGCAGGGAACACCAGGACTTGGCTCCCAGGAGATGAAGAGCAGCGCCTGCAAGTCTGGCCTGCAAGTGGCCATTATGGACAGAAATTGTGGAAAACAGAAACACACAAACATGAGCAAGGCAGGCCAGATGGGGGAAATACAGATGAATTAATTTACAGGGAAGGGAAAAGGAAAAACACAGAGACATGCTGCACACCAGCCAACTCTTCAGCAACAGCACTGCAGCGTGTCATCACAGTGCCAAGTGAATGGGAAGTTGTGCTCTGCTCGATGCAAGTTATTGCTGCTTTATGACTTTATAATTCTCTCTGGCTTCAAAACCTCCCTGACTGGGAGGTTTTATGTTTGTGTTTTATGTCCCATCAGCAGTGTCGCTGCTCAGGATCAGAACTTTCCTGCCATTCTACAGAACTTGTTGTGGGCTTGGAGCCTCATTTCTGGAGGTGATCATTCATCAGTGCTTTTTACAGTGAAATCAAGCATACTTTTTCATAATTTGGTGGGGTTTGAAGTGATTAGGTGCATTAATTACTCCCCAAAAGACTGTAACAGGTTTTGTCTTAGATCCAGTTGCTGGGAAAATATTTAGGAACATATGCTGAAATCACCACATACCTGAAATTTACCATAACTAACTAGCCACAGATGTCCTATTAAACCCCTGGTTATTTTTTCCTCTTGTCCATCCTATATGGCATGTTACAGCCATAAGATATTAAATTTACTTAGAACAGCTGCTAGTCAAAACCAAAATAGCTATTACCTTTTTGCAAGAAAAAATTCACATTGCCCATCTTGACAGTAATCACTTGTTTATACAATTGGCACCTCTTTTTAGCTTGGAACAGAGAAACTTCAGATATTTTATTGCTACATCAAGGGAAACACTAAGCATTGCTGTGGAAAAGGGAGGTTTTCTTTTGCCAGTTCTCTGGCGCTTCTTTAGCTGTACTTTGACTTGGTATTCAGGATTCCTTTTCTTGAACTGCTTTATTCCTTCCTAGGCATCCCAAAAGAGCAGAAGGGATGGGTGTTTATTGAATAGAGGGAAATAGTTCATGATGTCAGGTGGTGACCATTCTGCAAAGATTATTTAGTTCACAGCAATTGCTGGCTGTGCAAGGTGTTGGGCCACAGGCTGCTGGGGAGCAGAAGTAGTGCACTGATGGAGAGCATTTTCCTTTAAGAGTAAGGGCTAAGCTATCAGGTCTGTCAGATATACCTTGAAGTCGTAAAGTATGAGACATGAAAGTGTGCTGGAGGGAGGAAAAAAATGGGGGGGGGAAAGCTAAAAATAAAAGAGTAGTTAACATGGAGGAAGCGTACACCCATATCGTGTGAGTTCCTGAACATTGTGAAGACTGACTTGTGAAAAATGGCTGAGGGGTGTGGCACACAAATTACCCTGCAGAATTTAGCTGGTTTACATTTGGGAAAATTAGGTAGTGCTTCCAAAACTTTTGAAGTGCTAAATATTGTTAAAACAATCCTTACAGCTCTTTCATTCAAGGACTTGGCTCAGGGTACTCAGAAAATAACTAATGAGTTTCTCATCATAACACCCAAGAGAAATGGGAAGTTGTCACAGTAATTACCCCTGTCACCCAGCTGAGGAACAGAACAGTTAAGCCTTGTTTTCCAGGGGTGTTTCTTGACTGAAATATATGTACAGTCATTCAGCTGAAAACCTCTTGAGAAGGATTAGAAGCTCCAGCTGGCCTCTCAGCAAGGTGTTGAGTGGAGGAAGAGTCATCCCCCAAAGGTAGGGGAAGATAAAAGGAGAAAAGTTATGCAGTAGCAAGGCATGTTGGTGTTGGATCTATCCTACTTTTCTTAGTTTAAAATTTGAATGATTTCTACTTCAGAGAAGACTAACTCCTGCATTTACTTAATAATGTACTATAGATTTGATAGTATGTGCATTGTGTGCCAGGGTACAGAGTAGTACAGTAGGTGTAAATAGATGTTATGGCAGCTCCATCCATCTCCATGAAGCTACACATGGAGGCTCAGCTGTGACTGCCACATTGGCATTCCTGCAAGAGATGTGAGCTTCTCTTTATAAGGAGGGAAGTCTCACAGACACTGGGAAGTGAGACATGTGAAGCTGGGAAGAGGTCTTCTTCCAGGTACAGGCTTTAGCTTGATTTCTGTAATAAAAAATCAGTAGGAGCTGTAGGTCTCATTAACATCATTGTGTGGACTAGAGCATGAGGAAAACAGACTTCAAATAAGCTGAAAGAAGAGCAGCCTCTGGTCAGATCTCATGAGTTACCACAACGTGTTGATGATGTCTGTGGAAACGCCCACCTCACATTTAGTTGTGAGTGCTCAGCAGCCACTGGGTCATGCCTGATGTCCAGTGTAAGTCTAGCCAAGCATTGGGTTCCACCCTGTCCTCCCATCAAACATCTGGCTACAACACAGCACCACCCCACTGTGACTCCAGATTTACTGTGTCAAGTTCAGATGCTGACCTGTGGGAGTTACAACAGGTGAAGACTGAAAATAAACTGAGGTTGCCCACAGGCTTTAGCTAAAGATTCTTTGCCTTTTTCATTAAATAAATTTAATTCAATAAATAAATTTACTTGGGGGAAAAAATAAAAGAATCAACTTCATCTTCAAAACAGCTGCAATCATTCTTACTAATGCAGATAATTTAACTTGGAAATACATAAGGGGTGCTGAGCAGGTCTTTATTTGGGAGAATAGACTCTGAAAGAGTGCAGAACCTGGGGGAGGAGAAGCACAAGGGCCAGAGTGATAAAGGTATGTGAAGTAATGTAGAAACCAGAGAGGTCTTTTGGGAATGTCTCCTCCCTTTCCTGAACATATATATGTATAACCAATAAGCTGGAAGATGGCAAATACAGTACAGATAAAATCATTCTTATTTATTTACACTGATATGTCTAGGCTATGAAATCACTGCTAATAAGAGGCAATTGAAGCCCTGGGGTTTATTAGAAACAAAAGAAAATATATACTGATGGCAGAAGAACCTATAGCTACAGCAGTAAATATCAAGAAATAGAGTCTGGAAAGGTTTTAGTCTTCAAAACTTTGGTCAGACTGTAATTATTGGGAAGATAAAGGAAAGCTGCCCTGGAGCAGGTTACTCCCTTCTCCCAACCAGTCACTGCCATGCAGAGAGGCTCAGAGCTGCTGAGGCCCCTCAGTTTAGGAGGGACGTTGAGATGCTTGAGCGTGTCCAAAGGAGAGCAACGAGGCTGGTGAGGGGCTTGGAACACAAGCCGTATGAAGAACGACTGAGGGAGCTGGGGTTGTTTAGCCTGGAGAAAAGGAGACTCAGAGGTGACCTTATCCCTCTCTTTAACTTCCTGAAGGGTGGCTGTGGTGAGCTGGGGGTCAGTCTCTTTCTCCAGGCAACAACAGACAGAACAAGAGGACACAGTCTCAAGCTGTGCCAAGGGAGATGCAGGCTAGAGTTAAGGAGGAAGTTTTTCACAGAAAGAGTGGTCAAATACTGGAATCTTCTGTCCAGGGAGGTGGTGGAGTCACCATCCCTGGATGTGTTTAAAAAAAGACTGGATGTGGCACTTGGTGCCATGATCTAGTTGAGGTGTTAGAACATGGGTTGGACTCGATGATCTTAAAGGTCTCTTCCAACCTAGAAATTCTGTGATTCTGTGATTCTGTGAGGCACCTGTGTGCAGCTGGCAAGGGCACACAGCAGGAGGGGCAGCTGGATCAGTGGCCATGGGCTGTGGGCCTGCCATTGCCATGATAGTCCTCCAGCTTGCCCCCAGGAGGCTGGAGATAAACACCTGTGACTGTCCTTCCCCAGCACTTGCCATACTTTGGGTACCATCATGGTGGAGCCTCTGCAGTGAGCCCTTCCCCAGAGTCCCCCAGGGAGAGGAGAGCATCCTTGAAAATGTGTTTTAATACACCATAAAAACTCTCTTTTTAAAAATGCTTGTGTCATAGTTTCTATTAGGTCCATAAGGACTGAATTAATAGCTATTTGACCGATTTCAGCTTTTAGCTGTGGTAATATAAATTTTCAAATCTTAAGTTTCAAAAGGCAGCACTGCCCTTTCTGAAATACTGCCTCCCTCCAGTAGATCTACATGAGCTGAGATCAAGGGGAGAAAGCTATCTCCAGTAGGTTGTTTGGGGTTTTTTTAAATAAGAGAATTTGAGCACAGTAGCAAGGGCAGAGAGTGAAGAAAGGCTTGTTTGTAATGGGACACTCAAAAAGTTCAACAAGAGTTTGCAAGACCCCTTCATGTCAGTGCATTCCCACAGAGAGCCTCACCCAAAAAGCTGAAATTACAGTCTTCCTCAGTTAAAGAAAAAAATAGGAGAATGGCTTGTAATTTTTGAACCAGGAAAGCTATCTTTATCTTCCAAGAGGCAGCCCCTTGAAGCCGTGAGTGTCGTGCAGGGTTAAAGAGCAGGCAGGAAGCCACAGACGGACGGGCCTTGGCCGCTCAGCACCCAGCACCAGGCCTCTGGCTCCTGGGGCGAGGGGATGCTCCTGTTATCTATCTGATACAGAGCAGTGTCACGGCTTCCCGTATCCAAACACATCTTGACGTGGAGATTGCACAGATCCCGGGGCTCTGGAGGCAGGCCAGGGATGTGCTCCCGCCTGAGCAGCTCACCGCCGCCGGAGCGGGAGTCCTTATCAGGCAGCAGCGACGCGTCACGGCCGTCTCGGATGGGCCGCAGGGTCAAAGGATTATGACTCAAATCCATTCTTCATAGAAAAGTCTTTTCTAAATGCCTGGCTACGCTGTGAAATCACACAGGGAGTGTCCTGTTATCTGTGGGGGTGGTACAGACCCACCTCTGCTTCATGCGGAAAACCAGAAAAAGAAAAATACAGCTGTGCAGAGCATCCCTGCTGTACAGAGTCAGCTTTCCCAGCTGCCTTCCTTCCTTTCTACCTGCTTGTAGACAGGTTTAGCACAGTGACTGGGATATGTTTCAGCCCCACAGTAATAAACTTGCCCTGTGTATGTATATTTTAGTCTTGAATTTAACTCTTATTTGCTCTCTCATTCTTTGACACGCACTTCTGCAGATACTGATGTCATCCCCATTTCTTATCTACTCTCTACTGGAATTGCTTTTTGAAGAGATAGGAGAGGAGGTACTTCTTTGGAAAAGTACTGGTACCAAGAACTTATCTGAGCAGCATTATGGAAACACAGTTTTGCTTGACAATCTTTTAATTTACAGCAGCTGTGCAAAGAATTGCAACACCAACACCAGAACATCAGCTTGCACTGGACTTCATTTTGATTTGAAAGTCATTGAAATCTATTTGTTATGTTGTTGAAGTTTATACTGATATTACAAAGAGATCTTTCTTGGAAGACAGAGAAATTCAAACTCTCTTACCAGAAGACTTTCCTGATCAAGCTGAATTTTTCTCCTTCCTTCCTTCCTTCCTTCCTTCCTTCCTTCCTTCCTTCCTTCCTTCCTTCCCAGAGAGAAAATGGAACTAAACACCAAAATAATAGAAGATCTTTTTTAGGCAAAGCCACATTCAGATTAATCAAAAGGCATCCATGTGCATTTTACTAGGCGGGTTTGTTCTGAGGTCACCTTATGCACAATTTATGCAGCCCCCAATTCACTAAAGGTCTTCCAGACTCATCTGTGGAAATTACACCTCTACCTCACCATATTTTCTCTACTTCAGATGAGAAACAGACACCATTGAAGCCTTATTTATCACATCCTTTCCTTCCCTGGATCCAGCTTCACCCCTGCCATTTGGGCATATTGCAGCACTGTGATACAGAAGCATCATGCAGGCATCCCTTAGAGGAGACAGGCTGTTTAAAGACCAGGGTGCTGTGGGACATTTACACCACACACACTCTTTAATTGCATTGCCACTGTGCCCAAACTCAGTCACCCCCTCAGGCAAGTCCCTGCTGAGGGGGTCCCACATTCCCCCATCGAGATGTGAGACCTCGTAAGTTCTGCCTTCACCTGACAAAGATCTGAACCTGGAAGGAGATCCTTTGTTCGAGCTGTTTTGGAGTGCTCTGGGAGAAAAGCAGCCAGCCAGCCTCTGAATGAACGGCTGTTTGAAAGGAGATTAAACCTCCCCTCTACGTGCAACTTTCAGCCAGGCAGCCTACATCAGAGAAGTCAAGCTGCATCCACTCCAAGGGGAAAGTTAAAATAGAACTGAATCTTCTTCCTGCAGCTCCATCTTTTGTTGTGCCCTGCAGGCAGTGTTCACCTGAATGTGTACCCTCCAAAGTCAGAGTATGCTTGCCTAAAGTGAAAAATGGCACACACAGCCCTATCTTTTTTATTCCCATCAGCCTCTGTTGTCCTTCTATTGAGCATGAAATTAGTGGTCACGAGCAGCACCATAACCATGTAGGTACTTACTTATTTCAGAAGGGAAGCTGAAGAGCGAGTTGCAGAAGTTGGGTCCTTACAAGTGGCCACTACATATTCGAAAATAGAGGCAAACAAATCCCTACAGAACTAACAATACTGCTTTAAGACACTCTTCTCTACCTGCCAGGATCCACCTTCCCCTCTAACAGAGTCACATGTATGGATAGTGGGACCTGCATGCCTATTTCAACACCAAGTCAGTGGTTCCAGCCTGGATGGATTTCTGGACTGCACTGGGCTGAAGGTTTTCCAGGGAAGGAAGTCCTGCTGAGGGGTGTGTCCTTGTACAAGTTAAGGAAACAGCTTGGGGCAATGACACCCTAACCCAGTGCAGCTGTTTCTGCAGCCATCATTTGTTCTCATTCTAGGATGCATTGAAATCATTGAAATAGCAGCTTGGAGCATTTCTGTTGCTGCTTATCCTCTGACTGGGCTGTTGTTAATGCAACACTCACTCAATGAAGTGTTTGGGATGAAGTCCAAAAAAGCACTTAGGTGCCTAAATCCAAGACAGTGATTCACAGCTGCCTAAGGACTTAGGTTCCCCCCTTTGTATGCCCCTTCCCTGAACCTCTTTAAAAACCTGGACTTCTGCAGAAGGTTGACTCTAGGTGCTGTCATCTTGACTGGGCTTGGCCACCAGAGCCTGTGTCTGTGCTGTCCAGCCCTGCAGATGAGGTGGCTGTGTTTGGGATACTCAGACACTGTGGATTCAGAGCTGCCAGAGCTCTGAATTCAGCAGCCACAGCTGCTCTTGCTCAAACTATGGCTAATGTTGGTTTTTCCAGCTGGTATAGCCACCATAGGGCTCTTTGCACCTAGAGGGTCATGAAGAGAACAGCACAAAGGTGATTTTATGCTGGTGAGGGAGGAGGCAGCCACTAGCCTGGCTTGAGTACATTTCCCCCATGTAACACTCTCCTCCTCCCACTCTCTAACTCCAAAGTAGAGGTGATGAAGATACCTTTCACAGAAAATGGGTTTTTTCTCCTCCACTGTTCTTGCTACTGGTGACCTGATAGGGAATGGTAGAGTCAGGTCTGGCATCTGCTCCTTGTGTGGAAACTGGATGGGTCATGGGATGCCAGGCTCAAGTCCACTCATACTTCCACCCATCAATAGAAATCTATACAAGAATAGCTTAAGGGCATTCCTAACAAGGTACAAAATTCCTCCAATAACCAACTCCTCTATTACATTGCAGAGTATATCTGTCCATGTACCTCTTTTCTCAAGATAGAGCTCAAAATAGTTACAGAAATCTGGTTATCAAACTGCAGTGACTTACAGAGAGTGAGAAAGAGCATAGTTGCTCTTCTACTATAGCTTATTCACATTGCTCTTGAAAAAGCCATTTGCTTCCAAGAAAGCTTTGAGTTGATGACAAACTGAGGCACACAGTTCCCAGTGCTGGGAATTGGTTATTTGGGATGGCAGCATCCCTTGCTGCACTATGTATGGGTGCTCTGACATCTTGACCACATTCACATGTCTTGCCATGAGACCATTACACTTTGCCAGCTTTCTCCTCTTGTCTGATAAAACAGTTAGGGCTCTGTGTAACAGACACTTGCACTTTTCAAATATAAATCTCAGGTGGGGCTCTGCATGCACAGGCTGTTTTCCTCATTAAGCCCTTCAGTTACTGCTCTTTACCTAAATCCAAGCTGGGCTGTAAAAGGCTTAATCGATGCAACACATTCACTCCTGATGATGTCAGGGAGCCACTATACCCATCTAACAGATGATTTGATCTGCTAGCCAGTAAATTTGGGATGACAAGAAAAGTTTATCATATTAAACCAGAAGCCATCAAGCATCCTTCAGTTCTGCAAAAATGCTCTTGTTCTTCAAAAAGCTATTACTGAGATGTGTAAGGAAAACAAGAGATCTGAGCCACTTCCTGCTCCAGCTTTCTGCAGTTGGCACCTCTTCCCACAATCAGGAGAAGAGCCCAATGTGGAAGCATGTTTCTGAGAAGATTTCAAGGATGAGATTTGGTGTCTTCTCTGCCTACATGTGTCCTCAGCAGGAAAACGGCAGAGCAGCAGAAGAGGGAAGATGAGAGCTACTGTGGGACAGAGAATGAATCTCCTGTAGATCTGTCCATCCATGTGTGTCTGTCTAGGCCCCATCCTCTGGCCCTGCTGTGATCTGTATTTCAAAGGGGCCGTGATTCCTTCTCAAATTACTGCTGCTGGCAGAACAGCAGAGCTGGCAAACGAGCTTGCAGGAATGTCTTTATCCTGCACGATCCATATGAAATAGGTCCAAGTAGTAATATTTTTGGAGAGCCAGATACACAGATTTTGCAAAGGTTGGGAGCAGCAAAGCACACTATTAATAAAACAGTCACACTGCTCTTGGTTTTGGTCTTATTGTGATAATTATAAGCAGAAGTTTTCTTTTGTCTGGTGAAAGATTCTGCTGCTTCAAATTTAGAGCTGTCAGAGACAGCTGAGCAAGAGGGCTTCGTTCAATGGATGGCATTATCTGCTTCAGTGAGTGCCATCATTCTGCTTTGGTAAGATCAGTGGAAGAATAAAGAGGAGCTTGTCTGAGGACCCACTCTCCTATCCACTATTAACACTATTGTAGCTCAGAGCAGCTTACCAATGCTGTCTTGGCTTAGAGAAAAAATAGATTTTTTTTGGATGTATATAAGCATATCCATCACTGTATACAATGATGAAAGCTAAAACTACTTTAATTGTCATATTTTTTAATTAATGCTGACTTATTTTAACATGGTACCTTCAACAGGGAGAAAAAAAAGGACATACTTTCAAAATACTGGGAATTAGATACAAAGAAGAAGCTGCTCATAATTGTCCTTCTTTATGCTCAGCCAAACATTAAAAAAGTGCCTTCTGGCAGCATGAACCTGCCTAGGAGTGGGGATTCTGTTCGGATAGTCAATAATTTTCTCTTCACATTTTCAACGGGTAAGTCTCAACAGCTACCATTAAGAATCAAAGTCTTGATGCTCCAGAGGCCAGAGCACCCACCATTTCACCTCATTTGTAATTTAACAGGTTTATCATTTACACCATGATGTCTCTTTTAAAAGAAATCCCAGTGGAATTAACCAGTATTCAATTTCAGGTGCAGGAGGAAAATGTGCAGTGGAGCATATTTGTGCTAGAAACAGACTTTTGTGCCTGGGTACACTGCAGTGGATATTGCTGAAAAGGGCAGCTTTTCTGCAAAGTTCTGTTATATCCCTTCAGCAGGAAACAATTATCTGTAATACCAATTTCCCGCAGAATTTTGCAAATCCTTCCCTACAGGGATTTCACCTTTCTTTGTTTCCCCTGCACAGCACAGAAAGTCTGACTGCAGTGATACAAAATCAGATCTGACTCGTTTTTGTTTTCAGCCCCTGGCAGCTGAAGGGAATAATCTCATTTTTGACTGGAAGGAGATGAGCAAACAGGGTAAGGGCTGGTGATCTGAATCCCCAGAGGACCTCCAGCAGTGCCTTCCCACTGTGTCCATTTTGTGATGAGATGCCCAAAAAGAGGGATGGAGGATGCACTGGGGTGGTCCCTGCTCTAGGGGCACTCATGCCTTGGAAAGAGAAGGGGTCCAAATCCAGGCATGCCAGGGCCCCAAAACATCTGTGGGAAGGGGCACTGTCCTAACCAGTGTGCGCCTGGACACGCCCCTTGCAGCACCTGCTGTCACCCCATATGTTGTCTGAAGACCATGAAATCCCCATGGCAGAGCCCGTGGCTGCCTTGAACCACTGCTCTTTCAGCTGCAGCATAGAGGTGTTGTGAGGAGGATTACAGCCATGGTAACCAGGAGTCACATTTTCTGCATTTTTTGTCTCTGTCCCCTCTTCCAAAGCAAGATATCTCCCTGCGCAGCTTCCTGACAGTGTGGGCACAGCCCTGCCTGTGCAAGCAGTCCTAGAACCAACCCACGGCACATGGGAGGAGTCTGCCTTTTCCTTCCACCCTGGAAAGAAACTCTGAGCTCAGTGTGGGGGTGCTCAGATTCCATACTGGGCAGGACATGCCCAGGGAAAGAGGATGTGTGGGGTTCACTGGGGAGGTGGGCATACAGAGCAGGAACGCTCTCCTCAAGCAGTTCAGCATGTTTACAGCTACTGTATAGGAACATTTCCTTGCATAATCCACTTTGTTCCACCTCTATGGACACTTTTAGAGGGCCTTGGCTACTCTTGGTGGGTAGGGATGCAAGTGAACAGTGATGTCCCTTTTTCCTGTCCCCAGAGTCTGGAATCCCTGCAGCAGTGGGGCCTGGCCCACTGACTGACAGGGACAAGTAATAAGTTGGATTATTAAGCTGCATTTCCCACCAAGAGGAGGCTTGTGGTGTTGTGCTGTCAGTCCATCTGCACCAGGCAGCATGTGGCTCTGCTATAGCCAGAGGTGTTCCAAGGCCCTGAAGTCCCCATGGATTTGGGACACGCGAGGAGCTGGCTCTGTGCAGCAGCAGCCGCCCCTTGGCCAGGCGAGCACTGGCTGCTGGCAGGGCAGGGGGGCTCAAGGCAGAGGCTGAGGCAGCACCAAAGGCCAGACCCTGCAGGAAACCAATCTGACAGGCTCCCAGAAGCCACTCCATCACTGTTTGTCCCTCTTCATCCCCAGCTGTTTATTAACTCCAGCTCAGCTGACCTGACATTCAGGTAAGCCAAATCTGATTTTCCGGCTGAGGGAGCCCTCAGATCTTCACCGTTTCCAAACAGATTTCATCAAGAAAAGCAGCATGCCCAGCTGCCAGCTAGAGGAAACTCAGATCTTTGCGAAGCTCTGGCTGAGAAACAGGGAGGAGAAGGAGCACAGGAGCAGCCCTGGACACAGCACATGGCTGAGGGTCTGACCTGGGGTGTCCCATCAGGTCCCGTGGGTGGCCCAGGGTGCAGCTCCTCCCCTGCACGCTGGGCACGGGGGGATGTTCAGCCCTCTCCAAAATGCAGAGTGCACCAGTGATGGTAGTGTTGAGGTCCTGGGGCCATTCTAGTGAACTAGTTTGGTAAGGAAGGAAAGGCAGGAGTGGCCCAGCCTTTGGGGGTACAAGAGAGATAGACAAACAAGGTGAAGAGACCCCTAAAATATAAAGAATACTCTGATATCTTTTGAATTTTAATGCACCTGGTTCTAAAGATGGACAGATGAAATTCAAATTTCTTAAGGTATTTTGTTTTCCAAAAACTGTAGACCTAAATTACAGCTGTCTTTTTAAAATATACTGCAAAATACTTGTTCAAAAGCAACCTTTTTGAGCAACAAGTGACTTAAAGAAAAACAGTGACAAAATTCTAGTTCTGGGAAGAAAATTTTTAAGTCTCAAAAGTCTGAGTAGGTCTGCTCTCCACTGCAGATGCTTTCAGACCTGCTCAAAGAATGTTCATGTGCATATGCAGCTGTGATTTGCCATTCTTTGGGATGTCTTTGTTGTTGGCCTTGAAGCTGCAGGAGAGCTGCCTTTTTTCCACAGCAGAAGTCAGTACAGAGTAGGCTGCCATTGTCCACGAAGTGTGAGTACTTCTATGGAGACACACAAACCCACAGCACAGAAATTTAAAGCTATGGAGCAATTCTGCAGAGCTGTTAATATAATCTGATATTCAGCCCTCATAATCCATTTTTATTCATGGTCTTTTTCACTGGTTAGGCCTCTCTAGCAATCTTTAATTAAAAATTTTTCTTTTCCCTCTTGAGATCTCAGATGAATGGGGTAAAAATGTCATTTGCATGATAATCAAGGCCTCCTTCAAGGAAAGGGTAGGATCTGGATAAATTAGCTACAACTTGGCAAGAGTGGGAATATCCATCAAAAGTTTGTCTTCTTAATTCCAGGGTTCAGGTGATCACAGTGTCAATTTTGTAGAAGCTGGGAGAGCAACAGCCAAGTGAAAATGCCCCACCTTGCTCTTTTTGCCCTCACTCTGCTGAAGTCTGTAAAGGGGGTTGGTGGCACCAGATCTTAGCATCTTTGTAAAGGATTTCCATTTTTCAGTCTCAGGGTTTAGTTGTTGTTTGGATTGGAACATTTTTCATTCAGTTGTAGCATAGTTGCAATGTCCCGTGATGTGCCGCAACATTTACAAAAATCAACAACAGTCCAAGTCCTTTGTTGACTCGGGACACTCCTGGCTCGTTCCGAGTGCCATGGGAGAGGCAGGGAACACAGCCTTCCTCCACAGCACATCCTTGAGGAGGATGTAATTACTGAATTGGGTTTTCTGCTGGGCATGCTCTGACTGACAGACACAGCCAACCCAGCCTGTGACAGCTTTGTAATAGTGGAAGCTTATCTGCCAGCAGTGCCAATAAAAATAAATCACCTCCTTGCCTTATGCTCTGAGTAGATGAAAACAGAGTCATCAGTGGTCTTGTGTACTTCTATACTAACTCAACGCCCACAGCATTCCTTTTTTAAAATCAAATTGCAGGATTTGAGAAGGCTACTATTTACTGGAGTACAGAGCTGAGGTTCAGTGGGTATGAATTATGAGGTTACAATACATTCATTGTTTGTTTAAATACTGTTTTTTCAAATTAGGTTTGCATGTATGAGTGTAGTGTTCTCATTGACTAGAGCAATGCACAACAGACCACCCACAATTTGGGAGGGTGCCACGAGTTTGTCCCTCTGTGGGCAGACATCACTTAGTTTTTCATCCCCATTCTGTCTATATATCTTCAGCCTGGCCTTACTTGTTCCTTCTGGAGCTGGAAGCATATGTGGATCACATAATTTTCTGTGGTGACCTCATATATAGAAAAAAGATGGCTTTAAATTGAAAGTCCTCAAAGCCTGTAGAGTTGAGACCTGTACCACTGATCCAAAATTCAGCTTTAGCATTTCCCACTCATTCAGTGTGGGAGTAAATCAAAATTTATTCCTCTGAAGTCAGAGATTTACATAACTTTAAGGCAGGGATGAGTGAACATACATCATCTGTCAAGGGGGAGCCACATAGCAGGTTAATTTTTTTATGATATACTGGGGTTTCAGCTGCTTTGCTGTAGTTTTGTCATCATCCCTATTACCAGTCCTCCTACATTCATAAAAAAGTAAGTGAGCAGGCAGCCCAATACGATGCACTGTGTGGAGGAATTGCTTCCTCTCATGTTGCCTTGAGATAAAATTACATAACTCAAAGCCACCAAGGGCACAACCCCTGGTTGTTTTTCCATCTGGAACATATGTCCCTGCCCCTTCCCCCAGCCCTTGCAGGGGAGATGCTTGGACAGGTTGTTATTTATGTCGGCACAAACTGGTGGTACCAGGCACGTCTCTGTGGCGGTGGAGGAAAGCATCAGCTCCAGCATCATTGTGAAGCATATGTATGTGGTGAGATAACAGACATCTGGCAGTGAGTAGCTACTGGAGCTCTGTAAATCCCTTGGCTTGTAGTTTTGTGCAGAAAAGCTACCTCCAGCATGATATATGATTGTATAGGTTTGAGTAACAAATTAAAGATTGTGTTGCTCCTTACAAAGCACGGAGATGTGTAATGCTGCTTTTGGATCCCCAGCTTGGCCCTTGTGCCCAGATGCCCCCAAGGACACTGTTGCCTGAAGAGAGAGACAGGGAACCCTCAGGTGTCTCAGGACTTGCTTGTAAATCTCTAGGGTTTGCTTTGCTGCTTCACATCCCAGGATTTAGCTGGGCCAAGCAGCTCAGCATCTGCCCTTGGGCTGTGTATCCCTCCTGAGACCCTGCCCATGACATGTGCTGCCTGCATGAGTCTTCCCCAGGAGAGCCCACAGCCACATCCCAGACACCCCACACCACAGCCCTGTCACACATTGCTGCCAGCACCTCGCTGTCCAGGACGTGCCCACCATGTTTTGGGCCTGAACAGATGGGAATGTCACATGTCCCACTTCTGGGATGTGTGACATGAGTGTTCAGGTCCCTGCTCCAGGTGCAGGCTCTGCATTGCATCCAACTGCTGTTTAGGATTTGCTGCTTAAACCCCCATGTTATTAACTCAAGGTTAACATATAGTTATGCTTATTCCAAATCATGAGATTACAAACACCATTAATATTCACCACCAGTAAGAAGCTTGGGAGAGGCAAACCTGCTGTGGAACATACAGCACATTCAATTCTGTGATGGGTCATTGCCAGCACAAGATCCCTTGGGATCCGATGGACAAAATTCAACTCTCTTGCACTGCCCTAGAGCTAAACTGACTTCAGTTTGCATCCCCATGGCTTTATGTGGTAAATTGGTGGGAGATTTGATCTCCAGTACCAAGAAGAGGAATGAAGTATCTGATTTCATTGTATGATATTCTGCAAATATCTATTTGAGTATCCAGGCCTGAGTAAAAGAAAAGAAATCAAACAGAGGGATACGGAAAAATCTTTTTATGCCTATAAAAGGATCACTTCAAAACCACAGGATTTTGTATAGGAACCTTTTTCCTTAAATAGTAGAAACAGTCACTGGGTGCATTCCATCAGTGTAAAAAATGGGGGTTAGAAAAGAGCTGCTGTGTACAATAGCAGTTTCCTCTCCTTCCATCTCTTCCTTTCTTCCCCCCATCACACATGTACCTTGTCTTATCCCCTGAAACTGTGCTTGTAAAAAACATGAAAACAGTATACTTACTATATATATATATATATTTATACACATAGATATAATCAAACCCATACCCATATACATATATGTATATGCTGTGTAGTTAAAGAGGAACTGCATGGTAGGATTTTTCTGCATTCTTCATAAAACACCTTTCCCACAAAGATGAACAAAACCTGGCAGTAAATTTTGCTGGGTATTTAAAACAGCAGCTCAGGCTCCTCCTCCTGCAGGTTCACACCTGCAGCCTCCTCCTGCCCCCAGCAGCCAGAGCCAGGACTATGAAACCCAGAGCTCTTTGGCCATGGGCCAAATCCTGCCAGGCAAAACCCCACTGACATCACGGGGATTAGATGGGTGGCTAATCAGGACTGTGGGATTTGTGTCAATCTTTTACTCAGGATGCAGTGCTGGGTCCCCCAGTGGTCAGTGGGGGTGGCTGGGGGCTGTGAAGGCACCTGGTGCCCTCGGGGGTGAGCAGCTATGGGGTGGCACTGGCCTTTGGGGTATCCTGAGTGTGCTGCCATGGGAAGGAGCAGGAATGTGGGAATGGCTCTCCCAGGGCACGAGACTCCAGTGCCACTTGGGACAAGGCTCCTTCCCCTGCCCTTTGCATCTCAGGGGTCCCAGGCTAGCAGAGGACAGGAGGGGAGAGAAGATTTCTGTGACTCTGGGGTTCATTGGCCCCTTTGTCTCAGACTGGGCTGGGGAAAGAAGTCAAAACATTTCCATCTCCAAACTGGCAACAGGCTCAGTAGAGACTGAAACCTTTTTGGAGGGATTTGTGAAAAACCAGGGTGGTGTCTTTAGTACTCTATAAGAAGGCTCTTGTGTTCATCTTGTGTTTCATCACATTAATGTGATGAAAATTTCATGCAAAGGGTCCCCAGGGACTCAGGCTGACTCCAGTCCATCATTCCATCCCATGCCTAGGTGAATCCTTACAGATGTCTGGATAACCTGCTCTGAAAAACCTTTAATAACAGAACAACCACAGTCTCCTGGGACTAAGTATTTCAGTGTTTTACTACACTTACTAATAAAAACATTCCTTAAATCTGTGTTAAGTCTTTCTTAACTCTCTCCCAGCCAGACCCAGTACACACCCTGACTGAAATTTTAGCATGTGGCTGATATCTACAGCAGGGACAAAGACCAGTTTATTAATTTTCTTGTTGATCAGCCCTTTATGTGCTTGAAAGCATTTTTTTTCTCTCTTTAGATTTCTGTTCTTCAATCAAACCCAGTTTCTTTAGCCTACCTTCCTGCACATACCCATATACACCCTTTTTGAGGAATACCATTTCCTTCCATAAGAAGAATCTTTAGGTGAAGTCTCACACTGGCAAGGGGACTGAACTGAGGGAAGAGAGATGTCTTAGAGGCTGTGTTTCTATCTGTGTAGTTTACAGTGATGTTTGGGGGTTTGTTTGCAACAGTATGACACTGTAGGTACACATTATGGGCAGCCCATGACCCAGCACAACCCCTGGGCCTTTGGGGCACCCCACATAGTCAGTGCCAGCCTGTCTCTGGGACTCTGGGGAAAGCTGTGCACTCATCCCTCCCTAACTGCATCTTTGGGGTTGTCAATCCCTATCATCAATTGTCATTCCAGCAACTACAATCAGCACAACACCTGCCATAGCTGCAATGAGCTACTGATTTTCACATTGCCTAAGCTGTCACTGAAAATGTTGGTTAGTTCTGTTGTTAGTTCTGGGAAGAAGGGAGACCCCCACAGTCCCATTCTAGGCACTCCCTTAGTCAGCAGGGAATCATTGACACCTTTCACAGACAACTTTTTAGTGGCTTCACCTTTCCCACAACAGTTTCACTCGAAATTCTCATTTCTGCTCATTTCTGCTGCTTGCTTGTGAAAGGGCTGACGCTGTCATGGTTGCTAGAAACCAGGAGGGAAGTGTTCTGTGGTGAGAGTGCACACCCTTACTCCTGCTCCGTGTACTGATCTAGAAAACACCTCCTGAACATTTTTTAATGTGACCTGGCAGCAGACCAGGGTAAATGGCATGTTCTTTTTCCAGTGCTTTGGCCCAAAGTGTGTTTCAGAGGCTTAAAAGAATAGTCAGTCAATTAAATGTGATAAACGAGGCCATTTGTCACCAGCATTTTCGCTTTTCTTTAAAGTATGAAACGAGATAATGAGCAGGGCTTGAAGAAATCCTTTGTGGAGTTGCAAGCCAAGGTCACATGATATACAGAAGGGATTTTCTGCCTCTCCCATCATGAGAATGCGATCTGACAATACTCCCCCTCATGACACAGAAATCAGAGACAATGTTAAGAGAGAGGGGGAAAAAATCACTAATGGTTGAAAAAACAGTGACATGTTGCAATGAAGATAGGAAAAGAAATGCACTTACTTAAGGGCAAATTTACCCCCACTGCAAACTTCCTGTTGTAGGTGCTGGTCACTAGGAGCACTAACACAGAGCCAGCTCACAGTGCCTTCATCTCACAGCAAAGCCTCCAGCAGCAGCATTACCAACACATCAGCTCCTCAGAAGACAGCAGGGTACGTACCCAGGGCTGGCAGAGTTGGATGGAACAGATGGATCCCCCCAGGAGAGGGGAAGGGACAGAGCTGAGATGGGCTGTGGGAACTGTGGTGTCCTGCAGAGTGTGAGTGAGTCCCAGGGCCTTGGGGCTCCAGGGGTGGGAGGGTGTTCCTCCTGTAATGCCCACAGGCACATCCAGCACACTGGGACACCCCACCCAGTGACAACCACGTAAGCAGTGTCACACAGCTTGTGTGGCACACAGCCCACAAGAGTGGTGTTGGCTCTTTGGTGGCTCTTTGGTGGTGTCTACATTAGTGCAGGTTTGTGTTTGTGGCTGGAGGCTAGAGCTGGATATGAATCCAGAGCTGGAGACACTCCAGCTCTCTTTTGAAAAATAACACCTTTCTTTCTGGCAGGTTACCAGAATGTGTTTCCTTCTGCATGCTGTTCTTTTCTGTCATGTGTGTCTAGGAATTAGGAAACATTTACTCCAATGTGTGAAACCCCTCTGCACCTGTGGGACATGGACATATTGACTGTATTGACAGCATTTCATGCTGCCCTGTATGCCACCAGGTCAGCACCCTTTTCCCATCTCTCCTCCACATGCACCCAGTTGTGTAAGAAATTACTCTCTTGGCTTTTTTTTCTTTTTTCTTAACCTGCTTTCTCAATGAATCATCAGTTCATACTGAATATATTGAGGATGCAGTGCCAGTAAGTATGGTTGTGCACAAACAGAAATGGATATTTGAGGAGTTGAGAACCACTGACAGTTGGTCTCTACAACCCATGTTTTATTTATGTCTGCAGTGTGCTGTGTTGGCAGCATTTGATTTAGCCCTGGGACGAAACCCCTGAGTTTTTGCAAACATGGACAGCCTCACACATGCCTCTGACAATAAATAAGTGATACACACAGTGCAAGGAAACATATATTTTAAGAAAACTACCCAGATGCACCAGCAATGGGAGGTGTTGAAGTATCTCAAAAGACTAAGAATTAAAATCTTGTTAGAGAAAATGCAGGCCAGGAGGTGCCAGTCAGGTACCAAACAAGCAAATGCCAAACAGACAGTTGAGTCACTGATTCAGCACCAGTTTAGACTCAAGTCCATGAGTTTTCATCTGATAATGGACTTTGTGCCTGGCCTTTGGCAGGGGGCTGTGCAGATGAGTGCCCTCCTCAGCATCCCAGTGACCCAACAGCAGCAGCCTAGAGCCAGCTTCACCCAGCTGAAACTTTCCTACATTGTAGTGGCTGCCACAGTTGGGCTCAGTGATCTTTGGGGGTCCTTTCCAACTCAGGATATTCTGTGATTCTGTAATTCATATCAGTGAGGTCTGTGCCTGAGGGGATTTTTCAGATGAGGTTTCAAGAGACATGACTGGATCCTGTGCTGTATTAAACTGCTGCTAGGAGCAGTTTTTCTTTCCCTACCCCCACTAGAAGCAGGCTCAGCCCCAGCTCATGAGTTGCCCTGGCTGTAGCTTGCTGAAAGGGTGGGATAATCCTGCCGAAGCCCTTGGTGGGCTGCCCGTTTCCTCTCCTTCCAACTCGCTTGCTTCCAAAACAAATTCCTGTTGCAAAAATTCAGGTCCTTTCAACTCCACATTCCTGCATAGAACACAATCCCTTTGAAAAGGAGGTGAACTGGTACAACTCAGTGAACTCTAAAGGAAAAACATCCCAAATAATTGTTGGAAATGATTGGAAACAAATATCTCATAAAACAATGATTCCGGGTGTTTCCGATAGCAGCAGATAGCCATGGTCTGTTTTCAAAAGCACAGAGACTCGCCACGGGCAGGCAATGGAGCTGTGGGAGTCAGTGCCAGCACCATTCCCCTTCTGACAGCCAAAGCTCCTGGGATGGCTGCCTGCAAGAAGAGGTGGTTGTGTGAAGGTGCAGCCCCCATCCATTCCACCAGCAGCAAGAGAAATCCCCCCTGCAATCTCCAGCTGTGGCCCAAGGAATGAACCCTCAACCCCTTCTGCAGCAGAGACTCCTTGGCATCCATTTAATTTGTTTGGGTTTAAAGAGGAGGACATGGAGAAGGAGGGGGAAGGTCTGACTCCCACAAGTTCGAATTTACTGCTTCAGGAAGATAGTTTCTTTGCAAACTCTTTCCACATTCTTCTTCCTGTTATCTCTACAGAAGGTTGAGCATCTTTAAAACTGCATAAGCTTCCCTTAGGGAGGCATGTTTTCAGATCCCTTCTCAGCCCAATTTGGAGCAGGGACATCAAAGGCAAGGCAAATATGGATCCATTTGGAGCTGGTCTGGGCAGTTCCAGCTTGCCATGATGTTCACAGTCTTTCGAAATATTTACTTATCTGACCGACAAGAGAGTTATTTAATAAGTTATGATGTCTGCAGTTTTGTGTAAACAATTTACAGTGCCGTGATTGATGCTGGATGCTGTTTGGAGAGAGGCAAGATGGACTGTATATACTGGGCTTCAGTTTGGAGAGTTCAGGCTCAGGACTGGGCAGTATTCTACCTAATAAATAACTGTAGTTAAACACTGGGACTCTTGCTGCTTCAGTGCTCACAAAGCCACACAAACAGGGCTGAATTAAACCAGAACAGACATCGTCCATGCAAACATCTGAGACCTTTACAGTGGTCACAGTTCCTGGTTCTGCTTTTGCCCCATGCCTAGGTTATCCACAGCACTCCAGCACTCACTGGGCAGAAGGAAACAGCTGGTTTTGTGGGTAGGACAGCCAGAACAGATGTGGAGCATCACACTTCAAGCTGCTTCTCCAGATCTAGGAGGGTGAAAGTTGGGAAGTGAGTATTACCATGTCCAGGAGGCAGCTCCAGTCCTTGCAGGAGTAAAGTGAAATAAGTGGGCTTGCTTCTTTTGGCACAGCTTCAGGTCATGCTACATGGTTGGTTTCCTCAGCATTGCATTTTTCAGGGTCTCTCAGGGGCTTCCAGGATGAGATGAAGTTCCTGCTGCAGTCCTTTGGGTTACATTTCCAAAGTCCTTTCTCTGGCTGAATGCCTTCCATTACAGGTGTGTACAATCATGAGAAAATCGGTGAAAGGGGCATTCCCATCTCCAGTGGAGCAACCCAGGAGTGTGATTGCTGTGAGTTAGGGTGTGTGCAGCTCAGCTGGTCAGACACAGCTACAGGCAAGCAAGAGCCCTCAGGAGACACCACAGCACAAGAGAGAGGGCATGGGCTAATGTCAAACTGAGAGGAAGTCAAAAGCTTTCATTCAGTTCAAACGAGAAACAAGTTGTTTCAGTTCTGAACCATCAAAGTGTTTCGTTTCTGGAATTAAGCAACCTGGACATGTCTGAAACAACAGTTTCAGGACCATGCAGTTCCTTAAAATTTTCTGTAATTTGACTTTCTGACCTGACTGTGGACAATGGCATGATTCTCAGAAGACCCCCTGAAGTGGAACTGCCAGGCCCAGTGGCTATGCAAGAGCTGAAGGGCAAAAGTTTGGAAGGAGAGGAAAAAAAACCCTTTCTAGCTACCAAGCAGCTGCTCATATTGACTGGTCCAGGCAAAAAAAATTAAAAACCCTTTTATTCTGGAAATCCTATTTCAGACACATTCACTGTCAAAGGTCGACTCCAGGTGCTGTGAGAAAATAATGGCAGGAAACTAAAAGGAGGAAATTAACCCTAAAACTGACACAAGATGTCTGGGTGGTTGAGAGCTGGATAAAGGCTCTATGTACCCATGGAGAGAAAAAATGTGCTTCCTCTGAACAGAGACAAGTAACAAAGTATTGATTTGAAATTATTGAACTGCGATACTTCATCCCTGTTGCTGACCATGGCCTTGCCTAATGGAGAGAATAGTACAAGGAGGTCTTTCCCATTCAGACTGGAAAAAGGAAAGGATGTCTGAGGCACATGTTCCACATATTGCATTCACCATGGGAAGAAAGTAATGCTCAATACCCTCCTGATGTTCAGAACTGTTTCTGCAATCACCTTCAGCTGAGAAAAGGCTAACTGATCTCCCAGCTTCACCTCTAGTGTTAGTGCTAAAAAGGCTGTATCTTTTTATTTAGTCTGTTGAAATCTGCACTCAGAAAAAGAAGGATCTCAAGCAAAATGCAGCCTGCCTCTTCCTCCCAAGGGACCATCCAAAGACATATTGCACTTAGCAAAACAAGTGAAGGTTTTGGGGGGACCTAAGCAGCAGCAGGCTGATGGCACAACTCTTTGTCTCCTTGGAGATATGTCTTGATGTAATTAATGATAAAGAACTGGGGCAAGAATAAAAATGATTCAGAGAAGCTTTGGTATTTCTACCCAGTTCAGCTCTATGATTAAACCCACACAGAGCCTCAAATGAGGAGATGAGCTTCAATTATAGCTAAGAAGCAGCATAATGAATTATCTTCTTTGCACTTTAGCTGGTGAGTAACTCAATTTCCACCCAAATCCATGTTGACTAGGAAGATTTAGCCAATAACTGATTCATCAAGATGCTGGAAGAAGGAAGAATTAGAAATGCAGAAGAAGGGCTGTAGCTCTTCTCCACTTCAACATTGCTAATCTGGTGCAAAATTTTTAACAGATAATTTTAATACTACCTACAGTTCTGTGTAACAAAAGTTAAATACAAAAAAATAAAAATGGCCTGTTAAATGAAGAGTTTGAATCCTCTCTTTTTTATATTATAAAAAATATTTTTATTTGGGATAGTGAGTCTTTCTTAGATTTGCAGACTCCAGCCAAACAGTAGAGAGTATGTTGTCTGGTTTATGTATTTTTTTGGTCTTTTGCTCAGAAATTCCCAGAACTGCAGGTTATGAAGTTATAATTTAAGAACTATTGAAAAATATCAGCAGCCTCAGCTTCCTCATGCTCCCCAGCAGTTGTGAGCTGCATAGGGTTGGCACTGCTGTTTCCAGCCTCAGCCATGGTGTGTGGGTACCAGTAGGAAGGGACGGCTCTCAGAGCAGTTTTCCTGCATCCAGCAAAGGAGCCTGTTCCTGGAAGTTACAGGACTTTTTGGGTTCCTGGGGCAAAACCAGTATGACTTCTGAAACGCTGCTCTGCATCTCTGGGAGCTGCTGGAAAAATGTGAGGGCTGGGTCCATAAGTCGTGTGGAGCAGGAACTGGCTTTCAGAGCTGCAGGATCTTCAGCCCTGATAGAAGGAGGTGCTGGCCCACAGCACTGTGCTCAGGCAGAAAACCAGTTTAATTAAATTTTTAAAATAGTGTTTGGGGCTAATTTTGTACAGCAATTTACAAAGAACTCAAGGGATGTTATTGTTTAAATAAATATTTAAGCAAGGTCCCTCTCAATTTAAACACAGTGAACTGCATGTGAAAAGCAGCAGCATTTGATTACACATATGCAAGAGGCCAAAACAATCCATTATGAGCCAAGGTGTCAGGTGGACAACATAATTTTGTTTGATTCTGTTTCTCTGAGGGAAGTTATTGACAAGGGAATTTCTGCCTCGTGCCAGTGTGTAGCAGGGGTGCAAACCTTGGCAGTGCTAGCCAGTGGATGCACAGTGCCAGAAAGCCACTCTGCAAGCCCCAGTGGCATTCTGCCTGATGAGGTGGCTGGGGATGGAAGTGCAAGGTTTAACCCCACAGGCTGCTGCTACCCAACATGCAGCAGCAGGACAGTGTGCCCGAGGAGAAGGGGAAAAAGTGGGGATGGCTGGTTGTGCATGTCCCATCCCACGTGTTGGCCAGGCTCTGATGGACACACAGTCACAGCCATGATGGCAGAAGGCTGCACATTGCAGCAATGTGGGCTTGCTTTACACCCCTTTCTGGTTTGTTTGGGGGTCAGGGATGGCAACTTGGGTGAGAGTTTATTGTGCTTGGTGGCCACAGAGCTGGAGCCACCTTCTGTGGTGGGATACAAGGAGCTGCTGTCTGCTCTCCAGGAAGACAATGCCAAGGGTATAAACACCCATTTGGTAGCAGCAGAAAAAAAGAGAAAAGAAGTTCACTGCTGAGGGGCAAGACATCTAAATAAAAGTGAAAATATACTAAAAGGCCATAAGCAGTTAAAAGCACTCAGTGAGTTTGAGGTTGTTAGGAACCCTTGTGTGTCATGAGTTTCATACATAGATTTGATTTATGGGATTCACAATGGCCTTATAAATTAATTGATACAAAAAGGATGTGGGGGAATCACATTTGTCTCATTGTGGAAAACCTGAATTTATGTCTGGGTAGGGGTTTCCCAAATTCACCAGTGCAAAAGGCTGAAATGCTCATCTTCCTCACCCTGTGCTAGCCTTCTTTTGAAAAAGGTAAGGCCTTTTTGCCTTATCAGAAATAAGTATTTCTTTCCTGATGACTGTGTGTTCACTCCCCTTCTGCATCTGAGTTGCAAGACAATAGAGCACATAATAAGTCACTTTTCCAAAGTGTCCCTGAAATTGGAGGATTCTGTAAAGGTCATGCAGCCCATCTGACACATGTTTCATGGATGCATTTGAAGACTTGGCAGATCTCCTGTATTGAGCAGGACTTGATTTATACAGGAGAACACTGTTTGGATTACCAAGATGGTCACTACAAGAGTACTCAAAAAGGGCTATGCCTTGATAGGAGACAAAATCTGTACATCCATTTGTAAGCAAATTTCTTGATGTTTCACCCTAACACACATCACTGCACAGCAGAATAAATAAAGACTTATTTATATTTGAACTACAATTGCAGGAAAGTAGCAACCTTCTCTCAGGTCTTGGATCAATTTAATTCTCTCAAGCCACAGGATCTGAAGACCTCAATCTTACTCTACAATTACATTCAGAAACCCAAGATTCTGGCATGGATCAGGACAGAAGACTTGTCTCACACAATCTGTGGAAACGTCAGGGTATGCAAAGTAGGTAAAAACTGATAATTTGGGGAAAAATAGCATTAATTTCTGAGACAAAACAATTCATGATTCATAACTAATTGGAAACAAATGAGTGACAATATTACACAAAAGCCCCATTTTGTTCATTGAGGAACCACAGAATTAATTGCATGTACTTTAGTTTCCAGCAGAGGCAAAGTCCCAAGGCACAGTGTTGAGATTGTTGAACTAGTCATGTTGTACATACTGGTTTAATTCAGACCAAAACTGCAGGAAGAGCAGGGGATCCTCTGAGTGGAATCTGAGCCTCAAGTAGGTCAAACAATTCATCAAGCAGTGAAGGTTTTGGGTTATCACTCATGAGGTGACCTGACTCTTGCCCTGGGCTGTGTGCAGTGCAAGGAGCTGGCTGGACCAGCTGGGGCAGCAGATGAGAAGGCAGCAGCTCTGTTAGATCTGTGCAAGAAACCTTATGCACAGACTTGACTGCTTCATTCATGGTGGTGCTCCCTACTTGTAATCATCTCATCAAAGTTGTAAGAGAAACATCCTCCAGGATTTATTTATTTTGTGACAGCTTCCACAAGGACATTCCCAATAAGTATCTCTGGTCCTTCAACTGTCAGTCTTTATTCCACTCATCCATACTCATTTGACATCAAACTTTAGGGATGTCCATTTTCTACCCTGACCCTTGGAGCATAAGTATCCACCACTCATTTTCCTTTTTTGTTTCAGTTCTCCTGCAAATCCCTGCTTAAAATTCCTGGTTGTGACATCCTTGACTAAGGCAAGGCTGCCAGTGTGCAGCAAGCACTGCCTGCAGCACTGGCCAACAATGTCTCACAGCTTCTTAGGGCTCCTTCCCCCCTCTGCAGCTGGCTTGGGCAGCTCTGATCTTCTCACACTGTTCTCACAGCTCCTGTCCTTCTGTTCTTTGTTTCTCACAGTCTCACAGAGCTGGGTCCTGATGTGCTCAGGGGCTCCCAGGAGCTGATGAAGATGACGAAACTTCACTGCCTGTCTCTGAGGAAGGAGGGGCTGTCCAGGTTGCTCCATAGTTTATAGTCATAAAAGAAGTGAAGAAAACCACCTTTCCCTGCCACTGCAGCAGGAGTGGAAACAAGCAGGCTGCAGCTCCCTACCTTTCCATGTGGAAATCACGTCACAATGAACACTGAGATTTTGCCATCTGTCTCCAATGTTGCATATGCATTGCACACAAAAATAGGCTGTAAGAATACTGCTATGACTGAAAAATCCATGAGGCAAGAGATGCCAGAATTAAGCCTCCCTTGTCCTATGTGTTATGGTACAACTGTTAATTGGATGAACACACAATATTTTGCCAGAGGTCTCAGCTTTATCCCATGGTACTGGATGGACTTTTTTCACTGGAGATATTCTACAGAATTTTGGTTTTTTTCACTTAGAGTTCAGTGTAGTCCTAGGCTTTATTTTNAAAAAAAAAAAAAAAAGACTGAATTTCCCAAAACTTGGAACTACAATGACAGATTTCCCTGTGGTACAGGGGTTCTTCACAAGTGTCCCTTAGCTCTAGTACTTCTGTCAAGGGTGGTGGTTCTTTAGCCATTTTAATAAAATGGAAACAGAGACAGGCATGTAAGCAACAGCTTGACTGCACCAGGCACTATTTTATCAGGATCTTGCTCACTCATCCCAGCTGTCCCCAGAGGGTGACCAACAGACATGGGGCTGTGCAGGAGTGTTCATCAGGCATACTGGACATTCTGGAGGCAGAGCTCCCACCAACCCCCATCCCAGCAGCAGACATCAGGAGCAGGGTCTTATGGCCCATGCAGGCAGTGGGGCACCCCACAGCCACTGCCTGCAGACTGGGGGAGAGCCTCAGCAAGACCTGGCACAGAAGACCCTGCAGGGAGAGTGGGACTGAAGCCAATGCTGAGGTAGCCTCATATTCTCAAAAAGGGACCAAGGATGGGGCAGCTGATGTTTCATATCAAGCTCTGGCGTGCCAGGACTCTCCCTATGGGTCACACTTGGACACACACCTTCCCAACCTGCTCCCAAGCCCCCTGACTCCTCATTTGTGCCATGTACTCTTCATCCCATTCCCATGCAACCCTCCAGCTTTAGCATCTGAGTACCAGGTCTTTGCTTAGCCCAGCATTGCCTGGGTCCCTATCTACCACCAGGCTGTGACAGGAAAGAATCAGTGTTGTTCCCTTCCTGCCTTTCCACTGAGCATCAACTCTGCCCTGAGCAGCATTACATGAAGAGCCCATCTTCATTCTGGGATGATTCTTGGATTGCAGAGAGAAGACCCGGCTCCCTGTCGTGCTGTGGGGAAGAACAAGGATCTGCAGGAACTTGGTAGCACTGACAGTTTGCACAGGAGCATTGGGGTCAGCACTGGGAGCTGCTGGGATGCTGGGCTGAGCTCACTCATGTGGGAAGGAATCTCAGCAGATTTTGACTGCTCAGCCTTAGCACGTCCCTAAGAAGTTGCTATTTTTTCCCTTCAAAGGCTATCACTAAGCCAAATTGGAGGAGATTTACAAAGTTTAAGAAAAAAATCACATTCCTAACAGAAAGCTGCCAAATTTCAGATCTCAACTCCAGAGCACAGAGGGATAAGAACTATCCAAAAAAAGGATCACCAGGTTCCCCCCTCCTGTTTCTTCCTTTCTTTTTTTTCCAATTGGACAACAATTCCTTTTTCCCTATGCTCATTCCTGGAATGGACAAAACTGGCTGGACAGTTTTGGCTGAAATTTTCCAGAAAAAAAAAATTATCCCAAGGCAGACAATCAAGTTGGAAGAGCTCAGTCTAAACTTTTCAAGTCTGACAAAGTTACAAGCAACAGCAAAGGCAGTCCTACAGCAGGACAGAGTTGAGTAACCTTTATCACAGGAGCTGCACGCAATCCCACCTCTGACGCACCCAGAATTATAATAGCTGATGATGCTGCTCCATTCAGGTGCATCTGATCATGATTCAGACATGTCACCAGGAAAAAAGCTTTAAGTCAGTCATCCCACTGAGCCTTCCCACACCCCTTCCTACTGGAACAGCTCTTTCCATCTAACAACTGATCATACAGAGAAACACAGCTCCCTCGCCTCCAGTATTTGCGAGCTGTGTATGTCAGCTTCGGCTTCTTGGATAGAGGCAGCTGATGCTAAAATGGGATTGCTCTCTGAACTAATGTATTCAAAATTAATAAAAGAAATAAAACAACACACTCCTCTGGCATGTTCCCATGCATATTTTCCACAAAAGTTAATTTTTCCACAAGAACAAGTTGTGAGTTTGTGGGGGTTTTGCACTGAATCTTGATACAGAGCTTAGAATTCTTGGCACTGCTTAGGACGTTAAAATGACATCAGCTCCACTTTCTATATTGGAATTTTATAGTTCCTGCCTGACCGCATTTCTTTGTTTTGCACATGTTCTCTCTCCTCTGAGCTGCCTCGCTGCCGCGGTGTGCTCAGAGAATCAGGAAAAGCGGTGTGTTTGTATCCCTTGTAGCCCTGCTGTCCCTCCCTGAGCCGGGCACCCAAGGCATAAAGCTGCATTTCTCCCCCAGGACAAAGCAGCACTGTTAGCTCAAGGGACGAGGGCACCTTTTCCAGTCAGAAAGCTTCCCCACAGCGTGGCAGCTCTGTGCTGAGAGGAGCTGGCATGCAGGGTCCTCCTCTTTCCTCTGGCCAGGCAGGAGCGGAGAGGATGCTGCCGTGGGGAGTGACAGGGCTGTGGGACAGCGGGGACCGGGGAGGCCACTGACTGCACACGGGACAATGGCAAAGCAGCCCGTTTTGCTCAGGGAAGGGAAAAAGGAGTGGAAAGCAGAGGAAGGGGGAAGTGATCATCTCTGTGTGCAAAACAAGGCTCTCTCCAGTACTGGAAAGGTAGCGCCTGGAGCAGCATTTGTTCGTGCTACCCCGATGGAAGGAGAGAGTAAGTGCCCCCACCAGGCAATCGTACTGTCCCGTGCCTTGGGGCAGGGAGGGGCAGCGTTATTTTAAATTAAGCAAAAATGTGAGTAACGGTGTTTCCGTATTCCCCCCAGCAGTGCCACCCTCTGCGTTTGAACACCGTGGTGCAGGAGGACTGATGAGGTACTCGGGATCCCCGTGAAAAACAGCACAGGGCTGGGAGAGTTAACAGGCTCTGGCACTGGGAGTACAGTTCCACGGGCATTAGCACAGACATCACGCTTGTTTCCTGGATTTCAAATAAAATAAGGATTCAAGGAAAGATGATGCTTTTCTACATCCCCTGTGACTTGGAAAGCAGCGAGAGCAAAGAAAGGCAGTTAATTATCTGGCACGCCGCATCCAAACATTCCTGAAAGCACGGTTCCGCCGTTCCTGTAAGAGTCACGCTGGAGCAGCATTAGCATAGACTCAGTAAACAGACTCAGTGCCATCCTCCAGCACAGCCTCAGCCTCCCAAACGGGATTGCAGCAGCTGGACAAACCCAGGAGGGACTATACCTGGCAGTTACCAAAATGCCAGCTCTGCTGTAGTCTGGCTAGATCACAGCAGTACCCAGGTTTGCTATTTCCTACATGCTCAGCTTCTCTGATGTGTGATGGAGAATCACTGCTCCTTGCTTCTCTGTGCGAGATTTATCATTTCATCCTTTCACTGTCATGTGGAAATAGCCAGAAGACCAGACTAACAGTTCAAGATTGTGAAGCCATTTGCCAAACACTTCTTGCTCTATAACAGCAGCATTTTTACAATTGCTTTTGCAACAGCCTTTGTGCAATCATGTTTATAAGCTCCTTTACAAGCACATGCAACCGTATACAGAATGCAGAAAATCTTTACCTTGCTTGCCCAGAGGAGAGAGCCTGGCTTCCTCTCATGGATCAAAAGTAGGATGAAAAACAAACCCGAGGAAGACCCTTGAACAGACTCATCTGCTGAGAGTTGTTTAAATCCCAAGCCTGCTCCTGCTCACAGCTCTAAGTTTGTGCTCTGAATAGAGGCTGTGTTATTTTAACCACAGGATTTCTAGTCATGGGGGAGGAGAGATGGATTAGGTACGTTTGCAATCTAATGCTTCACATTTACCTCAACTGAAATGAACTACTTTTAGCCTGATGTAAATAAGCACAGCTAAGATATAGATTTCAAGAGCCCACTAACCAATTATGCTTAAACTAACATGCTAAATAACTGTGGAAAATTCCAGAGGAATAAGATAACATACTTTTGTGTTCTTTCTTAAATAAAAGGCATGTGTGGAATTTCATGCTAGATACTATGACAAGTGAGGGGCAGCAGATGAACTCCACAAACTAACCTATGCAAGGTGTTGTACCTCATAAAAAATATTCCTAACACCTGTTAGCATGGATTTCAGCAGGCATCCCAGAAATTTACATTTTCATGGCTTATAAAAAGTACAGATATGAGGGATTTGATTCTAATATTTCAAAAGAGCAAGTAAAGCTCCCTAAGTTAATAATGCATGATTTTAAAAGGTCACGGGGTCTGCAGTTCTGCGGGAGCACAAACATTAACCCACTGAACTAGTGCCACCTCCAACAGGGATGTAAGCTGGACATCCTCCTGCACCTCATGGATCGCTGCAGACAGTTTTAAATGCAGGCAAAATATTGTGCCTAGGACAATTGTTTGTGGTTTTGTTGTTTAACCCAGCTCAAACTCTGCCTTCCTTTCCTGGTTTATGGTACTTCAGTGTCACAGCTGATGTGATTGCAAAGCTCAACTATGGTCCAGGCTTTCATGGCCACTGCCCAGGCTTACATGGTCACCTCAGAGCTGATGGAAAAGAGATTTCCTCACTTTCTGAGCTGTATAATTTGTAAACAAAACATTCTTAAACTTTGGGATGAACTAAGAAAAACAATTTGAATGCAAAGCACTAGAGGCTAGAGGACAAATTCCAATTTGTCTTTGACAGCAGAGGCTTCAGGAGCACAAGTTTAATTCCATTTTGGATAAAACCTGGCTCTATAAATAACCTTATCTTACACTTACATAACGCTCTTCATCCCAAAGCGCTGCCGGGTGCTTTGCAGATGTAATCATCCTTTCTGAAAAACGCGGGCAGGCCTCCCAGCCTGGCCTGCAGGATGGGGAGGATGGGGAGGATGGGGGCCCCTGCTGTGCAGGAGGAAGGCAGCAGAGCATCCAGCAGCAGAGCATCCAGCAGCAGCAGCCTGGCTGGCTCCTGTCCCTCAGCAGCCCAGCTCGTGGGTGCTGGCTGGAATCACGGGGACTCGGCTTGTCGAGTCACCCAAAAACAGCTGAGAGAGCTTTCTGTACAGGTCTGGTGTCTGTAACAACCAGCAGAGGCTCAGAGCCTGTCACCCAGTTCATCCTGCAGGTTCCCCAAGGGACTGAGGCATCTCCAGAGATGCCAGCCTGCTTCTCAGAGCTCAGACTGAGCTCTCTGAGCTTCCCCTGATGCATGGCTCACCCTGGCTCTCCTAAGCTTGGGGTTGTGTGGGCAAATTGGTAACCTGCTGTAGTTAAGCCCCAATCAACAACTGAGTACTAAGCTCTCACTCCCTCCCCCCAGCCTCCCCAGTGGGATGGGGAGAATTAGAAAAGGGCAAAATCTGTGAGTTAAGGCCAGTCTAATAACTGAAATAAATTTTTCTTTTAAAAAATAGTAATAATAGGAAAAATGCCCAGTACAATTGTTCACTACCTGCTGGTGATTGGCCCCTGCCAGCCAACTCTCTGCAGTTTATGTACTGAGCCTATGGTCTGGAACACCCCTTTGGCCAGTTCGGGTCAGCTGTCCCAGCCATGGTTCCCCCAGCTTCTCATGCATGAGAAACTGAAAAGTTCTTGAATTAGTGCAAGCACTGCTGAGCAGCTGCTAACATCAGTGTGTTACCAACATTATTCTCATACTGAATCCAAAACACAGCACTGTTCCCTCCATTAGGAAGAAAACTAATTCTATTTTAGCTGAAACTAGAACAGATCCCAAGCATCTGTGCCACAGGCAGAGATGTGCACCTGAGCTAGACACAAAATGTCCCCAAACCTCCCATCAGCTTACCTCTGGATCATGAAACAGCTTCTCCTTCCACCACTGGAGCAGCTCGCTCCAGCCAAGGTGGCTTTCCTTGGCTGTAATTGTCTAACATCAATTCCACTGATGTTTTCCAGCTACAGGCTCTACCTCACCCTTGCATGGGACCCCACAAGGAAAGCAGGCATGAGAAATACTCACAGGGCAGGGGCAGGGGCAGGGAGGAAGCAGCAGTAGGAAGAGCCCAGGTGTCTCAGTTTGCAGATACTGGTATGTCAGGGACCAGACCACTGCACCACAATGCTGCAGTCTGCCAGAGAGGACTTCTCCTGTGGCCCCTGTTGCACCTGGATGGGGGATTTTGTGTGTACAAAGAAAGTTTCTGTGCTGCAGATGGGTTTATTTTTCATTTTCATTTAGCTGGTTCAATAGGAAACAGCAGCAGGAAGAGAGGCCAGCAGACTTTGCTCTGCAGGTTGACCTGAAAAGAGTCCATTTTTCCAGAGAAACTAAAAACACAAAACTGGGAGGAGGGAAAGCAAAAATAATTTTGAATTAAATGAAAGCTTTTGATCCCAATGCATGGTTTGATATTTCTAGCTTATCTCTTAGGTCAGCCTGTGCTCAATTTACAAAGAAACAGCACTTTAAAAACAAACATAGAGGAAATTTAGAATTTCATTTCTGAGATATCAAGGCAAGACATTTCAGCATTCCACATAACTCCTGTTTCTTTGGGGTGTGGACAAAAGTACTAACAGAGGGATGGGTTTAGTGTTTCCTTTGTTCTCCTAGACAAGTCAACAAGCTGAACACTAATTTATCACCAGTTCCCTGAAGTTCACATAATTTTGTGAAAAACCCCCAATATTTCAGTCTGAAACCTTTGCCAGAGTTAGACTCTGACACAGCATCCAGCATTTGGAAGTCAAACACCTGCTTATTGATGATGTTTTTTAATTTTGCCCCCGTGCCTTGAGGCAGCCCAGACCTGCTCCCTGCCTGAAGCATCCTGCTGCAGGACAGACCACAAACATGCTGCCTCCAAAACAAAGGCAGCTCTGCAGCTCCCTTTCTCTCTTCATCATGGCTCCAAGCTGGAATGGCTGTTTCCCAAGCATAAACAGCAACAGGTCCTTCCTGGCCTGAGTGAGGAGTGTTCCCTTTCAGCAGCCTCACGCAGTGCTGGATATCCCTGAGCTGTGATCACACTGGCTGAGGTCTGGAAGCTGCACTGCTCACCTCCCTCCCATTAAAGCCTGCAGAATAAAACACAGCCCGAGCTAGACCTATTTAAGGATTCAGTTTTGCACTTCAGTCAGCATTTGTATGAATTGGGCAACAAAGGAAAGGAAATGCGAAGCACAATAAACTCTACAATGAAGTACAATTTTGCAGCACCAAGAACTCCTACACTGGCTATTCCTTCTGAGATAATGGGATGAAGAATTTGCAATAGACATTGTCGATGGGAAATAACATGTTAAAGGAACTTGAGTAGTTGATAATTTATTTTGCAAGTTTTCTCCCTTTTTTATATAGTGAACTGAAAACTGGAAGTAAAAATTTTCTATTTCTTTTGAATTGGGGAATTTCTTCTAGAAGCGATATTGCCAATCCACACTTTAAAAGATCTTCCATTAGGATCCACAGAAAACTTCATGTTTTATCTAGAAAACATAAGCTTTTGGGGAAAGGAGCCCATTGGGAATGGTAACAGACCACATTTTCACACTTCTGCTCTACAGTTTTGACATCGGGTACTTCTGTTGTAAAAGAAAGCAAATGTTTTCTTTAGTCAAAGTGCTCCATGGACTGAGGCCCTGAACCAGCACCTCACCATATCAAGCACAATAAGACACAAAACTGTGATAGCTGTCAAACCTAAAAAAAAAAAAAAGAAAATAAAAAAAAGAAAAAACAGTGAAATAAGTGAACTTAAGTTCACGCATCAGAATTATTTTCTTTCTAGATTGCAGTGCTTCCTTCTGTTCTGTTCTATTTCTAAAATTACACCAATCATGACCATCAGTGAACATAAAACACCAAATGACATGACAAGCTAAAATCACACAAATTTACAGTTAATTGCAGGTTAATCCAGAAAATTCCACCAAAGAGCTTCCCCTTAAATGAAGCGTGGGCACCTTTGTTACAAGCCCAAGGGAAAAGGGTGGGTTCCAGGCCCTGCTGGCTGGCACTGGAGGGCTCTGGCAGCCACTGACCCTACATGGGCATTGCTTCCACTTTCCAAACCCAGCAGGTTTTCCCTCTGCCATGAGGAAGTTGCTCCCAACCCATCAAGAAGGATGTCCCAGTTAATGGCATTTGGGCTCTGACCCTCATTCAGGGTTATGAGGGAGACTCTCATTGCTCACAGCCCCAGGCCCCCACGGGGAGGTGGCAGGTCCAGGGCACTGAACCCCCCAGCCTGGCCCAGGAGGTCCAGCTGTGCTGAGGAAGGGCAGGGACATGCTGGTGTGGGCTCAGCCCCACAGCCAGGCCCTGCAGGCTTTGCCTGGCATGATGAACAACTTCAAACCAATCTCCTCCTGGAATGAATACTTGTGGAGGAAGGTTTAGGTTTCACAGCTTAACCCTGCTTCAACAATCAACTTCATTTCACAAGGCAGAAACCTCTGAAGCTGAGTGTTAGTATGGGGGTATTGGACAAACCCTAAAAAGTATATCATAAACCACCTGTAATGGTGTTACTACCTGGAACTACCTCTGCTCACCCTGCACTGCTGTCACAGGGAGCTGCAGGACTCTGCAAAGGAGGAAAGCTTTAAATGACTCCAAGTGAGATCTGCCACTGGCCATGGACCCATCAGTCACAACAGGCAGCACCTCTGGGATAACGTTATTTAAGAAGGGGAAAACTTTCCTGGAATAACAGAGGGGAGAGGAGTGAGAGAGTATGTGAGAGGAACAATTCTGCAGACACCAAGGGCAGTGAAGAAGGAGGGGGAGGAGGTGCTGCAGGCACTGGAGCAGATTCTCCTGCAGCCTGTGGTGCAGACCATGGTGAAGCAGCTGTGTCCCTACAGCTCCACACTGGGGCCCAGCTGGAGAACCCCACACTCACTGTGGTCCAGCTGCAGGATGTCAGGGTGAAGTCCCTGGTTTAGCTGGTGCATTCAATGAGACAGAATTATAATGAACATTCAATGAGACAAATATCAGAGGTCAGAGGTCCTTGTTCAGATGGAGGTGTCTGGGCACATTGTGGAGAAAAGGGAGAAAATGTAGGCTGAGAGGAAAGGAACATAGGGTTTCAGAGGTCCTAAAATAGAGGCTAATGAGGAAAACAGCAGAGCTCTCTCCTAAACTTAAGAAAATACTGGCATTTAGAGAAAGGTGTGATGGTTCTTTTTAGGTAATAACAGTGGTTTTCTTGTTTCTCTCACACCCATGATTGCAGGAGCCCAGGGACCTCTGCCAGGCCCCAGTACCATGGACTGCAAAGTGAGCCATGTTATTTGGAAGATGCCATCCCACAGCTAATGTCTGGTGGTCATTTTGGTTTTTCACTCTATGCCATGAAACCAAATTGCAAAACCAGCCACTGGAAGGGAGTGGGTCTGGCCCGAAGGCTGCTCCTCTGGGAAAAGGAGTAATTGCTGCTCGTGAAAACAAGAGTGGGTCTGACAGAAATTGCAGTCCTGTGCCATGGCCTCAGTGGCTCCTTGGCTATTTTCATGTGACAGCTCTTGATGATTTCAGCAAGGCAGGGTGTGTTCATGTGGCAGGGAGGGGGAAAATGCCTCTTTTTAGTGCATCCAGAACTGCAGCCTTGCCTTCAGCTACTCACCTGCAATTACTTCTGTTACAACTAGCCAAGTGGCTGTCCAGGATGCAGTGTGAAAGCCTGCCTGAAGGAAATGCTGAGCCAGAGATATTTCTGAATAAAAAGACAGAAAGTGTGGCACCACCCCAGTGCTCAAGCTTTGTCTTTGTTTTCCACAAAAGAAGTTATGTGATATTACAAGACTTGAGGCAAGATTGAGCTTTGCTGACCTGCTCACAGGCATTCTCCAAGCCTTCATCTCACCTAGCTGCCCTAAGGAATTTGCTCAAAAATTATGAAATGTGCATGGAAATTCTAAAACTGTACCAAGCCCTGAAGCCCTTTGCACTGTCCAGGGTGGGTAGGGTGATGTGAGGCTGTCTCTACCTTGTTACAGTCATATCAGCCCTGACAACATTTCCTCTTAGAGAGAATCATAGAACCATGGATTGGTTTGGGTTGGAAGGGGCCTTAAAAATCATCTAGTCCCAAAGGCCTTGTAGTGGCAGTGACACCCATCACTAGCCCAGGTTCCTCAGAGCTCCATCCAACTGGTCACAGAGCTCACCCTGGGAAGCATCAAAAGGCCACAAAGGATCTGCACAATCTGCTGTGAGCTGCTCTTTTTTTTTTTTTT
>VZRH01001694.1:92427-118035 GCA_013397555.1 Urocynchramus pylzowi | reverse complement strand
CCCTGCCAGCCCCACACCCCCCTGCCTCCCCCGCTTTCCTCACCCCTGTGTCACCCTGCAGAGGCTCCTCTGCCTGCCCACAGGCAGGGACCACAGAGAGCCATGCAATGGCCCCCTGGCAGCATGGAATACATGATTCAGCTGGGAGCTGGGAGTTTACCAGGATGAGGACTGAAGTGACAAGGGCCTGTTTTGGCAAGAGTGGCATTTAACAGCTGTCAAGTGAACTGTCTTGGAGTAGGAAAAGCTATTTATGTTAAACCATTACAAAAATTGAAAACGATTCAGCACTAATGCCTACATTTCACTTCACTCTCAGTGGAAGATGTAGGAAAAAACTCTGTGCTCTCAGCTTTCTGTTTCAATGGGCAAGTTTCCCTAGGAATAATCTCTGGCTGGCTAATAGCTAATACAGAAATTACTCCACTTTCTCCCAGCTGTTCTCCAGCTCTCCTTTCTAGTTAGATATACAAGGGGAATCAAGGAATATCCAGCTACAAAATGATTGCTTAAACTTGTTCTATTTCAGGATTACAGCCTTGTCTGAAAGAGATATTGCAAAAATTTTGGTTCTGGCAAAAAGATAAGTGGGAGCTCACTCATTGATACAGAGAATGGAAGTATTATTTCACTGAAATGAAACTTGGGGGGTTTTTTCCCTCTATGAAACAACTCACCTAATCAAATCTGAGAAACACAGGAAATCTCAGTTTGAAAAAAATACATAAATATGCCTTTACAGTTAATAGTCTTTGATTCCTTCCAGACCCTGTGGTCTTGCCATCCTTAGACAAACTCAACAAAACCCATAATGCTCATGTCAGGGACAGTGATGTTGAGTGCTGCAGAGATGCTGTACAAGGTGTCAGACAACCTTGGACAAGTGTCTCGAGCTGTACAAGTGGACAGAGAAGAGCAGCCCCATGAAAGCCCCCTCTGCTCATGGCCTCAGGATGAACATAAATGCTAACTGGAGAGCTGCACAACACACACCTGAGGATACACAGCAAATTCAAACAAAAGACCCAGGGAAAGAGAGAAGAGGCTGCAAAAACAAAGTGGATCTTGAAATGAAATGAGTGGTTGGAGTAGGGGATATCAAGGCTACTACAGCATAAAGGATCATGAAAGAAAAAAATGTATGTGGTGGTTTGTATTTGGGTAGTGGTATAGGACATACATGAGTAAAGGAAAAGACCTGAAATTCATTTCACAATAGAAAACATGTCCTTGGAGGGCCTGCAAATCATCAGAGAGAAGGGCTTGCTCTATTCACTGCCATGAGACACTCTACCAGCTCCCCTGGAGAAAATCCTTATCAAGTAGGTGATTTTCAGTGTGAAAATCACATTCAGCTGAAGGGGGTTAACCCTGGCCTAGAAGTGGTTTCCTTCCGTTTCTGGAAGTGCTGCAATGAGAAAGTCATTGAAGCAGTCAGAAGCACTCAGAAAACCCAGTCAGGGGACCTGGCATCTCCAGGCTGGACTAGGACTTGAAAAACAGATTTTATTTTCAGATCTGAGAGTAAACTGAAGTGTGACATTGAAGAAGACATTCCACCCATCTCTGCTTCACTTTCACCATATGTAAAATGAGCATAATTAACATTTCTGAATTGTGCTTTCTATTCTACTAATAAAAAAAAGAAATATGAGTCCAATATTAATTATCATTGTTACTATTAAATAGAACATTAATTAGACAGCAGGCCAGATCATTCAGTGCTCTGTACCAAAGGTACTGACTGTCTTTCCCATGTGCTACATGCCTGTGATGTTGCAGAAATCCTGCTCTCCCTGTCAGTGTGGCCACAGGGCTCATGGACCCACTGCCTGTAAGCTGGAAGCCACCACCCCAAGCTGGTTTCATCAGGCAGGGGATCTCTCAAGGAAAGTGCCACTGTTGGTCACTTTGGACAGAGGAAGATAAAAGCTGGTGTGTAGGGAACAGCCTCAAGCCCTAATGAAGGGCCAAGATCTAACGAGCTCTACCCAGCCCACTGATTGCAGGGACAGAGTAATAATGTGTTCTTGTGCCCTCCCTGCTGATAGGATTTCTGTATCACCCCCTTAGCATGAAAATCCTTCCTCACAAATCAGCATGCATTGTCACCTACAAGCTACCTTAGATACAGTTGTATTATTTTATGGAGGACTTATGAGGACAATCACAAACTGAAGTAACCTAACTGACCTGACTCTGCTCTCAGCTGGGATTCAGCCTGAGGCTGCTGCATTATATGAGCTTGGGTTACCTGAAAAGAAAATGCCTTTGACAGCTGGGATGGATTTGAAAGGCCCTTCAGTAGCTGCAGTTCAATGGAAATGTGAAAGAGTGTCCTTCACCTCTGTGGACTCTTGGAGATAGGCAGCCAGCTCCTTGCAAAGGAACATTGTGCAGATCAATATTCAAGGCTGCCCCTTAACTCACTTGAGCTTTTCTGCCTGTGCTGCTCCCTGCTGCCCAAACCATCTGCCCTGTCTCCATGTCTGGGTGCCTGCAATGACCATGTTCATGCTCTGCACCAGGCATTGGAGCAAAGGTGGGTCTTCTCAAATGGACTGTCCTGCAGTAACAGCTTCCCTCTCAATATTGTCCCAGTTATTCCAGGAGGTGTGATGTCTTTATACAAACATACATTAAGCCTTAAGGTTTGTCTCTGAGAAAGACACACATAACAGACTTGTGCATAACAATGCAATTTACTTAGCAGTTATTATCCTTCTTAAGGACTGCTTTATATTTAAGGATCAATGCTAATTAGACACACAAGGAAATGGTTGGAAGACCAAAGGCTCAGGCCTACCAGATCCATATTATGAGGTGACTGTGGGAATGCCTTTCCCCAGACTTGTGCTCAGCTGCTGTTTCATTGGTGGAGATTTTCTTAGCAAAGAAAGAAGCATCACTGGTTGGGAACCTTCATTGCCTTCAAGACCCTTCTCCAGTAGGTTGTTTGATTTCCTTTTAACTTTACCTCAACAGACATGTTTTTAAAACAAAACAACCTACTATCCCATGGATCTATGATGAATAACATATGGAAAAAAATAGCAACAAATAATTGCAGACAATTATGATTTTGTTTACCTTTTAAAGAAATTCTCTGCTATTGAAGAACTGTGTAAAAGCAAAAGCTAAGACACAGCTGATGGAAAGTCAGTAGGGGATGAACTGGTAAAACTAATGGGGAAAAAGTTCAATAGAAGCTCAGGAATCTCTGTCAAACCCAGGCCAGGAAGAAAAAAATCAGCAGTTCTGTGACAGTGATGTCTTATATTAACATATATAATCCATTATTACTTTGGAAGCAAAGGTCTACAAGGGACAGGGCTGGAGAAGGCAGGATGTAGGGAAATAGGGCTGGAGGAGGCAGGATGTAGGGAAATGAGGCTGGAGGGGACAGGACTGGCAGGGACAGGGCTAGCTTTCCAGGCTGGGAAAGCAGATATATCTCTCAGCTGGATCTGTGCTGCTTGCTCTAAAGTGCCTGAAGCTGCCTGGATAGATGGGGTGTCAGCAATCTCTCCAGGTGTTCATTCCAAATATGTGAACCATCCACTTACAGAGAATTTACTGTCTTTTTTTGTGCTCCCTTCTGCTCTGCACATTTCTCAGCTGCTTTGCAGAGGTGGCAATTCCAATCCCTCATGTAGGCACTGGATGTTTGCCTGGAGGCTGGGCTAAGGTGTAGGCAGGTACTCCTGGTTGGGAAGGAAGAGAACTTCTCTTCCTTTCCTCAGCTGCCACGGGAATGGGAAGCATTCTGGGGACACAGCAGAGAACTAGACACAGCCCCACAGCAAGCAAGGATCCCTCTGAATTTTCAGAAGTAGTGAATAGTCCCAAGAGCTGATGAGGGGAAGGAAAATGAGACCCTGTTGTTTTGGTCTCAGTCAATCTGCTTGCTTGCTTCTTGTTCACAGTGTCCTGGAGAAAGGCCTAGGAGAGAACAGGCTTTTTTGGATGAGGTTGAAGAATGCATAAATGGTGCATGCAAAGGGTGTCCAGGAAGAAGGCTCTCCAGAAAGAGCACCTGGAACTGAGTGATCAGGGGAAATAACAGTGCAGGGAGAGCAGGGCAGGAGTGAGACACCACAACTGCCCAGCAGCTCCAGTGCCTGTCCTGGGGGGCAGGAGCAGTGGTCAGAACCAGCACTGGTATCACTGCTGCTGCAGAGCCACCTGCCTCTGCCATGGGACATGGGGGAAGCCAGAGATGCACCTGCTGTGCCAGCAGGAAGATGGTGTTTCCCTGCAGAAACCATCTTTCCCAGATACTAATCTCTGCCCAGAGCTCACCCAGCCAAACCAAGAAGCTTTCCCTTTAGTGAGAGAGGAGGAAACTTCCTTCTGGCCTTCATGCAATAGTATCTCCCTTTTTATTTCCTGCCTTCAGTGCATCCCAGTGTTTTGGGTGAGGCAGGGGGGTAGCAGAGCTGTCTTGCAAGGAATGAGGAGATGTCATCCCCCGGGAGCAGGTCATGCTTATTTAGGTGTCAGCATCATTGCAAACATGGAGCTGCTAAACAGACCCTGGAGCTCTCTACACAATAAAAACCACCCCTGAAAAGACAACAGTGCCCCACCCTTGTCACGGGCAGGGAGCTCACTCCCCAGCTCAGACTGCTGGGCTAGTGGTGGGATGTGGTGGGATCTTGTGAATCACAGCAGCAGCCACTGCAGGAAGGGTTTGGGAAGCTGAGAAGCACTGAGGAAGTATGATGGGCATAACTGCAAGGAGCAATAGCTATTCTTTGTGAAACAACATTTGAGGTTCTCAGAGTGGTTTTGGAGTTTGTCAGAGATGAATTCACAAGGCTGGGATCCCTGCCTGCTTGGGTGGTTCTCATCTGACTAAGCACAGATATTATTTAAACTTATCCTTGAGGCTCCCTTTGAAGCCAGTGCAGAGAAAATAAGCACTTAGGGGTGCAGTTCTCCTTCTAAAGGAGAGGTCTAAAACAGGTGACAAAAATGTATCCTCAAAGTACCTGTTTCCCTCAACTGAGAATAAAGAGCCTGTGGTGACTTGCTCTGCTGGAGACATCCTCACTGCAGCTACCCAAAGGAAGGCAAGGTGAACCCCACTGTAAATGAATCTGAAGAGAATAAAAATATAATGAGAGAGTTCATCAATCTGGAACACAAAGGGAAGCAAAATCTAGAGCTGGATGTCAGAGGATGAGTGTTGTAGATCAAAGGGAAGGTGTTTTAGGAATGACACTAACCAAACATGGGAGAGGTTTAGCCTAGACTGGGATGGATTTTCAAACCTCAGAAATTTTCCTACGATGCATTTTTAAACAGAAATATTCCAGTTCAAAGGCAAATTAATTCAGGGAACCTCTGGCCTCAGCTGCTTGGGAAGTCAGAGCAAATGTGTATAAAAGTATCTTCTGATTCTGTGTTTGGCAAATCTAAATGGTAAACTAAAGACAGGTTTCACCAGCTTTAGTACATTTTAAAATTTGCAAGTTGCTGCAATACAGTGATGAGAACTGGATCTGATGGGCATTAGTAATGCTGAGCTCACCAGGGCTCCATTTGCTGTATCTGCCACTCCTTCACCAGGGCTGCTGGAAAGAAAAAAACACTTCTTTGCTTGGACTGTCCAAAGCTGCATCAGGAAAGCAATTATTTTGAAAGGGAAATGACTGAAATCATTCAGGGTTTTGCTCCACAGAACAAAAAAGGGACACAATTGAAACTGGAATGTTGTGGAAAGACTGGGGAAGGCTTATTTTCTTGACTGAGCCACCCCCACCTTTTTCCCACGTCTGTACTTACTGCTCACTCAGACCCAAAAATGGCACAGAGCTGTACTTGGAAAAAAGGGCTGAAATCAACCTCACAGAAAGTCAGGCAAGCATGTTTTCCCAGGACAAACACTATAAATGCATTGTTTAGGACAGGCTGAAGTGAAAGGGGAGCTTGAGCCAGGGCAGCAGTGCAGTGCAGGCTCCCCACAGCTCTGGCTGGTCTCTGCCACGGCAGCGCTCCGTCAGCGCCTCGTGCTGCTGCCACATCACAGAGCTAGGCTCTCCTAGAGGCATTTAGAGAAACAAACTGCTGGCTCTGACATGACCTGTCTTCAACTCACAGTTTTCTTGCTTAAAAGAAGAAAAAGAGAAGGGTTTGTGGCAGCATGGGCATCCCTCTCTTTTAACCCTTCATTTTATCAAACTATGTATGTGGTGATCTTCCCTTTCTTCTTAGATAAGGATGGAATTCCTCTTCCATGTGGAAAGGCTTTGAGAACTGGAGTTGTTCAGCTGGAGAAGGCTCCAAGAAGATCTTATTGTGATGTATCAGTACTTGAAGGGGGTCTATAAGAAAGATGGGGACACACATTTAAGCAGGGCCTGTTGCAATAGGACAAGGGACAGTGTTTTTAAATATGAGGAATGAGGAAATTTTTTACTAGGAGGTTGGTGAAACACTGGAACAAGCTGTCCAGAGGGGTGGTGGATGCCCTAACCCTGGAAACATTCAAGACCAGGTTGGACAAGGTGGTGAGCAACCTGATAAAATTGAAGATGTCCCTGCTCAGAGAGGTTGGACTAGATGACCTTTAAAGGTCCCTTCCTACCCAAACCAGCCCATGATTCTGCCCTTTGAAATATTTTTTTTTTGTCTGCCTGAAAAACACATTTCACAATTTTTTTTTTAATATGCATGCATTAGTGTGTATAAATATACATACCTATGGCATGGTATCTCCTGCTTGAATGCACTACCTGGGCCAGGAGGGACTCCTCAGAAACTTTGGGAAGACTCCTGAGCTTCCTTGTACACAGAGAGATAGCACAGCAGTGCAGTAGGGTGTGTTGTTCCCTTGATGGCCAGCTGGGATACTATGAGGCCACCACACCTGAATGCTACACGACCCTTCCTCATGCACAAGGTCACCTTTGTGCTGCCCCACCCCTTTTGGCTGTCAGTGTTTCTCCTCCCAGGTTTCTCCCTCAGTGACACCCTCAAAATGGCACAGCTTCCCCTGCAGACCTGTGTTCTGTCCCTAATGTCTAATCACTCTGCCTAATCCCCCACATGCAAATTCTTCAGTCACTGCAGATTGCATTGTTATTTTGAGTAACTGAAGCTGGATATTAAAAAGATCTGTTTAATCTTTAAGTCTCATCCCTTTTTCATATGTAAAGACCAAACCCCTTTTGAGAGGCCACGCTAAATATTTAATGTTATATTACACTTGATCTTCACCAGAAGCCTCTCAGAAGGTATTTGTGAAATCCTAGGCTTAATTAATTGTTGCTCTTCTTTAAATTTTTCTTTTTCTCTTTTACTTTTTCTTTTACTTCCCCATAAGAAAGAGCAAGTCACCTCTTAAAAGGAGACAAATAAGGGGAAGCATCCTGGTGTATGAAGGATGGAAATACCCCCCAGGGCATCTTGGCCATAGGAGAGGTGCTGTTGCTCATCACCCTCTTGTGAGCTCTGTGATGTGGTGCCTGGAGCAACGCTGGCACCGGCTGGGTGAGGGTCCCCAGCAGAGCCCCTGCCTGTGGGTGGCCATAGGACATCAAAAAGGTCAGCAAGGAGATGAGAAAATGGACTAACAGGACACAAGAGGGTTCAGCCCCGGGCTGGAAGGCAGAGCACACGTGAGGATGTGCTGGGAATAGCGCTGTCCCAGAGATGGGACACGGCCTGTGCTGGCTGCTGGGAGAGGGAGGTTTGTGCTAACCTCAGCCTCATTCCTCATCTTGCTGCTGCTTGGGCATTCACTCCCTTGGAGAGATGGAGCAGAGTACCCCTGCTGCTGCTCCTCCTCCTGCCGGGGTAAGCCTGGGAAGGGGGCGATGGCCTGGCTGGGACGCTGGGAGGAGGGCTCCGCAGGGCAGCTGGAGGACACACACACTGCACAAACTGTGCTGGTGACAAGGGTCTGGAAAGCATTGCCACGACTGACAGCAAGGGTGGGGTGTTGAAAAAACACCTCAGAGCCCCTGTGCTGTCACACACATCAGTAAGAGCTCCACTGCCAGCCTGTGAGAGGCAGCTCCACCGTCCAAAGGTGCAACGAGAGGTGAAATAGTAGTTCATGGATATGTGCTTAGAGAACTGGCCCCACTAAAGAAGTCCTGAGTTTGACCAGTCTACATAAAAAATAAGGTATCAACACAGAGAGAATTTTTGTTTGAATACTGTAAGTCTGTCCCAGTTTTCTTGGTTTCATCTTTCTTAGGGAAAAGAGGTGATTTTGCAGCAGGATGCTGCTTCTTCATGGACTGCAGCCCCAGCCAACACAGAGGGATGACATGGAAGATTTTGCTCTATGTTCTGTGCTGAGTGAACAAAAGCATAAAAATACTTTCTAACCCCTAATGAGAAACACAGCAATCCTCATAGTCAATGAACCATAGAGGTTATAGATGAGAAAGATCTGTAAATTAGGTCAGGTTGAGCATCCCTGTGCCAGTGCCAGAAAACCTCATAACTTAAAGGGCTAAACTTAAAGCAGAGCAGGCATACACATTTTAAAATGCATAGAGGCTATGCAAGGGGTCTAAGTCATGCCTGAGCATCCTGGTCCTAGCCATCCTGCTGAGGTCTTTCAGTGTCTCTGGTGACAATCAGTTCAGGAGACACCAGTTTGCTGCAAACATTCATTTGACCTTGGCCAGCCCCTATGATTTTTTCACTCAGGTCTATGGAAGGGAGAATCACTTCCAGCACTGGGAGAAGCTCCAGTCTTATAGTTAATGTGACCACCTGAGGAGTTCAGATACCTGCTCTACTGACCAAGGTAGTAGGTGCAGATCAGCAAAACTAGAGCTTCTTGTGAGGCAGGATTGGGATATGACTTCTCAGATTCTTGGATATTTAATATTTAACTCATGGTAACTTTTGGCTGACCTAGAGAAGCTCATCTTTGGGGAAAAGAAATGCTTCCAGGGACTCTGTTCTCCATGGCCCTGGAGAAAACAAGGATTTGAGGCTATGGGCATAGGGAATAAAAAGGGAATTAATCCCTCACTGTTTCTCTGTGCTGTTTCAAATGTTGCAGGAAGCAGGACTGGGAGTAAAACAAACATTTTCCAGCTTGCCAACCTCTTCACCTCAAACTCCAGGCTTTCACAGTTTCCAAGCCTATTAAATTCAGAAGGAGGTAGATTCCTTAGTGCTCTTGCCCTGTGACAGCCCAGTAGCCCTGCTGGAAGAGAGCAGAGAGAAGTTCAGCAGGGATCTGCTGGACCTGTGTGGTACCAAATCCAGGAGAGTGTTTCTGGGGCCCCACAGCAGCCTGCCTACAATCACCATCCCAACAGGCTTTAGAGAACACATGCAGGAAGCAGGATAGCTCACAGGTGTAGCACAACCACAAACAGGTGTGAGGAGGCACTTTCAGCCCTCCCAACCTCCTGATTCTGACACATTTTAGGTAATTTTCAGATTTGGGTTTGTTTTTTTAGGAAATAAGGTCCCAGATGCTCTGAGAAATGACAAAGGAAGGAAAGGTCTGGGTGTATTACCCGGTGTTGCTGCACTGTTGCACCGGGCTCAGAGCCAGCAGCTTCCTTGCAGCTGTGTGGCAGGGAGAGAATTGGTGCCTCCAGAGATGAATAGAGTAATTTGGGTGTGCTGCCTGCCTTTTCATGTGTACAGGGTATCTCCCTGTTCCTTGTGGGGCAAGGACACAGTGTTTAGGTGAGGAAATTTCTCTCCTTGCACTTCCACTGAAAAGAACCTGTGCACCATCCCTGAGGCACAAACCAGTTGTTCTTCATGGCCCTGTGCTGTGAGATGCTGAAGGATGGGCCAAGCCCACCCCATGGCTCACAAATTCCCTCCTGACCTCCCTCCTGCATCTAGATACACCTGATCAGTGTATCTAGAATGAAACCATGAAGTGAAGTCACAGGATTTTGTTCACAGGACACTTTTTAGAGGCTTCCTTCTACAGTCCTTTCCTTTTCTTCCACCTTCTGATATGTCTCCATGTGTTGGAAAAGCTTCAGACTGTCCCAGCATTATGTTATCCATGCACAGAGCTGGCAGATGCTCCTGGTGGTGGCAGTCCAGCCTTCCTCCTCTCCCAGAGCTCATGAGGGACACGTTTGCCATCTGCTCCCTCCAAAGGGCAGGTTCCCACACATAGCACTGCTGCTAATGGGAAACATCAGGATCCCTCCTGCAGAAATTATAATTATCCCCTGCAACTGGGTGATGATTTTAGTACCTTCTCAGTGGGAAATATGTCCCTGAAGAGCAGACCTAACCAGTAGTACAAAAAAACATCAGCTGAGCCAATGTCCTCAGGTACTAACGGGGGAGAAATGCCAGATTTCCTCTTGTGTGAAGGAGGAGCTGTGTAAAGCTGTGTAAAGCCCATGTGTGGTCCCTGGTCTTCCAGAGACAGCTTCAGAAAAGCATTCACCTGGAGGGCTGTCTGTGCCTTCTCCTGCCTGGCTGTAGTGGGGCTCAGCACCCATCCATGGGCAGACATGGGCTCACTCCAGAGGGTTCTCTTTGCTGCACCTCACCCACACTCAGTGCAAGGCAGAACAGAGAAGTGAGTGTGCCCTTGCAAGAGGCATCCCTGAGGATTAGTCAGTCCAGCACTGCACAAACAGGAAAAAAATTATATCTCCATCAAATAAACAGAAAGGGTTGTTAGGCTCAAACTTGCCAATGATTGCCACTCCTACAGCAACAGAAATGTTAATGCCATACCAGTGTGGTGCTCAAGGGTGAAAAAATACAATTTTATTTTGTATAACAACATACAAAAAGCCAAAAGCAAGACAAACAGGCAAAAAGAAACATTATGGAATGTAAAAAAAAAAAAAAAAAAAAACCCTTGCTGGGCTGTTTCCTTCAGATTTTAAACACATGCCTATCATGTATATTTAGATACCTGCCCTGCATGTACTTGAGATACTTCCAGTGCTCACATGCTAGCAGCTGGTTAGCTGGGAAGCCAAGCCAGTGAGTGGCCAGGTGTGAGCTGTGACTTCCCAGGGCCATGTGGTGCCCAGCTGCCAGGGCAGCCTCCCAGCACCCTGCTCACACACAGCCTGCTGGGATGGCTCCTGCCAGCCCTGCTCTCCATCACAGCATGGTGACAGTCAGCACCAGCACTGCTGTCACCAAGAGGGCTCTGCTTACAGAGACCTGTGGCTTTGGGCAGCAGAGCTTGTTGTGCCTCATGTCTGCTAAGGCAGACAGTCTGGTATGGGTTTTTTTGCTGGTGCTAGGGCTAGCAGATGCTGGATGCAAGGTACAAGTGTCCTCCAGGCAGGAAAGGCCACGAGGAAGGTCACTTTGCAGGAGCAAAACCCAGGTCTAGGTCTCTCTCTGGTTGAAATCTGGCTTCAATCCCAGTCAAAAACCCCAGGGACAGAGTGACCACATGGACCTGCAGGAAGAGAAGGAAGGGGCAGATCAGCCCAGCTGGTTTCCCCTGTCTGCACCACTTGCCAGGCAGCTCATTGGTGTCCTCTGCTCTGATGGTGTCTCTGCTCTTGTCCTGCAAAGCACCTGGCTGCCACAGTCAAGCATGGCCTTTGTGCTGTTAAAGGTGGAATTACTTCAGGATGCCTTGGTTAACAAAGGAAAACTAGCAGGAGGAGGCTTTTACCATCTGGGAGGGAGCATGGGAGGAAGTGTGGTGGGTGACTCACACAATGCCAGCCCAACAATTGCAGGAACTTGCTGAAGGAAATGACTAAAATAGCCACGTGAGGCAGCCCTGGAGAGCAGGCTTCAGATAAATAACCAGAACATGAAAGATGAACTGTACTAGGTGAGGGAAAGTAAGCAGGGAGGGGAAGAGAGGAGGTCTCAGAAGAAGATGGTGAAGGAAATGGCTGCTGTTGTCAGTGGCAAAGGACCTTCCATGGTGATGGCTTGAAGGTCAGCATCAGTGCCAAGGGTTGCAGAAGGACCCTGGACTTGCACAGATTCTCTAGAACAGGCATTGCAGTTCATCCTTGGCTCCTTTCAATCTGGACTAGGCAACAATTAGATATGCAAAAGAAAAAAAAAAAAAAAAAAAAAGCCAAGCAAAGGCTTTTTCCTCCTTCTTTCACTGTTGGAAAAACATGACCAGAGGCAAGTTCTACCAGCCTGACTGCACCAGGAGGAAAGTATTTCCCATGTAACTGAGAAGAAAGGTGCAGCCCCCATCCCTCCCCTGGGCAGGAGGCAGGGCTGTGGCACCACGAGCCCAGAGAGCCCAGCTCTGTCACTGCACGTGCCTTGGCCCCAGCCTCAGGAGCATGAGTGGCTTCCTGCAAAGTACACAAGCCTTTGCAGAGTTTAGGTTAGAATGGGAGCTCTAATAATCAATCTCCCTGCAAAACAAGTAAACAGAGGGATGACACCGCACCAGCCTTTGTTTTCAGAGAGTTCTCCCTGTTGGCTATTACTGAGATGAATTTATTTCTTCATCATAGATATTTCCTACACAAAATATATAGTTTAATAGCTTTGATCTCTCCACATGCAGTACTTGAAGCTGATTCCAAGTTTTATGCAGTTAAATACTACCACATGCTTCAAGAACTCAGTTCAGCCTTCTCTATAAACTAGTGTAAATCAGAGTAAGAATGTGAACTGCTTCTTGCCAAAATAGAGGGTGTGCCTCTGGCCCACGCTAAATTCCTTTCTTCATCTCTGCTCTGCTCACAGTTAACCTGCAGTGCAGCAGCCTGGGTTTGTGTGACACCCGTTGCATCCCACACAGGAGCACTGCAGCCTTCCAGCCACCCCGAGAAATGCAGACCAAAGATTAACAGCCCAAATCACCAAGTCAAGAAAGTCTTTTTGATCCTGGTTAATCCCTTCAGCATCCTGGTTACATTTGTTTGTCAAAACACATGAAATCTTGGGAAAAAATAGGAAAGGGGGGGGAAATCATCTGCACAACATACAGGACAGTGAGCCTCTGGAAACCCATCCAGTCCTTCTCCATCTCACTATCCACGAGGCCATTCCAAGCAGAGGGGTATCATTCATTAGCATCACAGCCCAGTTCAGTTCCAGAGCACCAAACATCCTGGTCTTTGTGGGGAAATGCATCCTTCAGCACCTTCATGAGGGGACAAAGCCAAGGGCTGGCATGGGTAGCAGGGTCTCGTTGCTGCTGGAGGAAGCCAGCCTGGCAAAAATCAGATTAAAGCAGAGTCCAGTTTGGCCTTTGAGTACTTGAAGATTTGTTTCTGAAGGATGCATGCTAGGGCTAAAATAAATAGCACACTTTCAGGAGGGCAAAGAGAGAGAGTTAAAAATCCTGCTGAAAGGGAAACTCATGGGAATTCTGGGGTGACAGAAAGACATGCAAACATGTGGGCAGCCAGGGGCTTAGACTGTGGCTTTACTGGGGATAAGAGCTTGTTCCAAAGTGGTTGATGCTTTCCATGGTACTTGGCTGCTGCAGGCAGGAGAGTACCATGCTATGATGTGTGGTGCAAAGCTGTGTGATTTTCCTCCATCCAAACATCCTCATAAAGCCTGGTTAGCATCAGGACCAGCACACACGGCACTGGTGAGTGATGCTGAAAATCAAGTGGTTTTTGGAAAACCCTCTTTTTCTCTGCTTTGGGTGAAGCACTGCTGTTCTGGAATTTACAGCATAGGAGACCACACTTTCCCAGGGCAAACACAAAACACAAACCCATTAGAAAGAAGGTATCAGGAGCTCGTGTGCTCACCAAAGGGCTGGCTTCCACATGAGCGTGTTTTCCTCCTGCAGCATCCAAGGGCTGTGAGGGATCAGAGCCCTGTGCTGTGGTCCCTTGATGTTGGTGGCAGCTGTGGGGGCAGGGCTCGGCTTTCAGGGCTGATCATTGCCCTCCTGCACTCAGAAGGTGACCCAGTAAGATTTCCAGACATTTCTATAGACCTGTCCCAGTTTGGAACAGGTCTAGAGAAAGTGGGACAGGTCTCACCATGGAAATGGTTCAAATGGATTGCACCATTTTGAACCACTGAGAAGTGGGATTTTTGCTGTTCTGTCCTGTGCAGAGGCCTGGAGCACAGGAGGAGCTTGTCCTTGCCCTGGACCAACGACAAGAAAAGCAAGTACCTCAAGAGGAGAGGAGGACATGGATTGATTGATTTGATTTCAGTCTGTGCTGCTTGCACACACTGAGGGCTCTTTGCAGCTGTCTGAAAAATCCACTTAATTAGAAAATACAGAAACAATTAAGCACTTACTGCTGTTTACTTTTGCAATAGGAACAATTGGTCCTTCTTCCTTCAGACTTCCACCTCTAACCCTAATTCCTTTCTCTGCACACAGCCAAGCACAGTTCAGACAGAGGAAACAGTAAGAGAGATTAAGATTCTGGACTTCAGTTAGAAACATAAATCAGCTTTGAAATAGTCACATTTTTTGGCCTAACTAAAGGAAGTCATCTGTACAAAACAGGCTATGGCCACTTTCTTTGTTGTAGTTAGGAATATGCCAACTTCCTGGCTGCTGAAAAATACTTCTTTTTGTTGTTTTTTTCATGACAGTGGGATCATGTAGCTGGCAATGCTTGAAGAGAGTCTTAGATCAGGGGGAAGAAAGAGGCACTACAAAGGCACTGCTGTGGCAGTGGCTGACAGCGTGGCCAGGCACAGAACCCCTTGGTGATACACAAGAGAGGAGCTGAGTGAAGGATATAGCACAGGGTCCTGGTCTGTAAATGGAGCACATTGGAAGGAGCAAAAATGCCCCATGATGCCCCTGTTCCTTTGGGCCATTTATTTTCATGGCTTTATTCTGTATTTGCCTGGGGATAACACATTTCCCAACACTGTGTTACTGGTGGATTTTTTGGAGTTGGTGACTTCCAGCTCATCCCTTGTTAGCTGGCAGGTAGGTCCTGGCATGTCCTGGGACACAGACATAGGCTCATTACCACATCCACAGAACCAGCCCCTGTTCCAAACCTGCCTGGGAGTCTCAGTGGAAGTTCCAGCATGGAACCCCTGAGCCCTGGGGCTGCACAGCTGCTGGCACAGCTAGCCCAGCATATCCCCTCATTGCCAGCAGAAAGTTACTATACTTCTGAAAATGGGTAGGAAAAATAAACTATTTGCTCTGCTTGAACATATATTAAACAGATGCAGCGTTCCCCCTTTGGCTTGTTGCTTCTAAACCCAAATCATTCACTGATTTAGTTTATGCTACAGCTCTCTAAAAGAGTTGCATTGACTCAACTGAAGTGGACAATGGGAATAACCATGATTTCTGCTGGAACAAAAAACTTCAGCACCAAGACTCCACCTCATGCATGACAAAGACCAGAGAGACACCAGAACAGCCTTTGGGATAGTTACTTTTTGTGTGAGAGGTAATAACATATTTTCTTTTTCCAGTGAAGTGAAGTGAAGTTACAAAGTTACAATTTAAATACTTCAGGACTACAGCAATGGGAGGGGAAGTGCATTGGGGTATAAAACATATGAAATGTCTGATGGCAAAGAATAGCTGAGAAATGCGCAGGAATAACAGAATTTCAGCTTCACATGTGTTCTTAAATATATAAAACAGCTAAAACTCCACTGGACACTTTCTACTGACACATCTGGACAGGCTGGACTTTATATTAAAACTATTTTCTGTCTGTAACCAGCTACAGAAACTTCAAAGCAAAATGTACTGTTCTTCACCTTGGTGCCCCACTGTCCTTTTGGTGCTTGGTGTCCCACACAACACTGATGCAAGATGAGAGGTTATTGCTCTAAAAGCTCTCTTCCTGAAGAGAGAGCATCTCCTGCAAACACAGTGGCTACACAGCTCAGTGGCTTGGAAGACAGGGAAATGCCATCTTTTTTTCTGAAGCCTGGAATACAATCACCTTCCCACTGGCCATGTCAACGTGGCTGCTGCCAGCTGAGGCTAAGGCTCTGTAAACAGACCTCAGAGAGGTGGGGACACTCTTTGTGCTGCCAGCACTGATGTCCCCTGCAGTGGGTTACCTCAGCCAGGACACCAGCGTGCTGACAGCACTGCTCAGCTGCTCTGCTCACCTTGCAGCACCACGTGCTGCTCTCCAGGCACCTCTCTGGTAGCAGAAGCCTGCACAGGCACATGGGCTGTCCACAGCATCCTCACAAACTGCTCAAGCACACACAGACTCTTTGATTTCTCAGCTCTTTGTGGGCTGCTGTGTTTTTATTGCATTGCTGAATGGTGATGATTTCCCACTGAGCTCCAGAAAAACGTTGTGGGGTTATGGGTGTGATCATGGTTTGTGCTGTATCATTAGGTAAGTGAAGGGATTGCACAGGGAGAAGATCAGGGAGGGCAGAACCAGGGTGATGTGAGTTAGCAGGGGGCAGTTTGGCTCTGGTGGCATTTAGAATGTGACACAGATCTGAAGAGAGATTGTTTCATGGAGTAAACAAGGTTTACACCTGGTTTACAAGGTTTTACACCTGGTTCCTGCTGCAGCGAGGTGAGGTGTTCACTCTGACCTTCCCTCCCCTCCCCAAAGCAAATGACCAATCTTCACATCTACTTGGAGAGATACAGATAAATATACTGATATATATGTCTATGGATCCACATAAATATTCTGCTGGTCCAGTGAGGATCTTCAGGGGCAAAAGCGTCCCAGAACAGGATTGCAAGAAGCAGCACATACCACCATGTCTCTACCCTTCCATCTCCAACATCCACCATGGAAAAGGACAGCAGTCGTGCAACTGTCACTGCTCATCAACGTCCCAGCACTGGAGAGACACAAAGAGCACCAGAATTAACTCTAATCATCTCTATCCATTGAGTGTGGTTGCAGAAAGTCAGATGTGATCAACCTCAGAGCACGAGCGATTGCTGCAGTGCTTCTCCTTTGTCACGTCAGAGGCAAAACAGAGGCTGTGTGGATCCAGTCTGTTCCTCTGGAAGCAGTGCCACAGAGCAGTCTGGCTCAGCATGGTGAGGCTCCTCCAGTAGCAGGCAGATAAATATTTAATTTGGTTTCTACCCTGTCAGTGTCCTCCACAACAGTTTCTGGTGACTCATTTAACAGGTGTTGTGCAGGGTGCGCCTTGGCAATGGGTTTATCCCACTGGGTTCTGTAGAAATCACTCGCTGGTCATATGCAGATTAATAGAGGAGGACACCAGATAATTAATTTTTGTTACATGCACAAAATAAAAGTGCTTTATGGGATACATCTCATTTTCTAACCAAGCTTATGGGTAGGATTTCTGTCCCTCCAAGTTCATGCACTAGAACATGGAATTGAAATATTTTCACAAGAATTCCAATCTGGCAGGGGCATGGGCTAGAAGTCAGAGACCATCAGTTCTGTCTGTTTAGGGGTTCAGTGTGCCCATACTTGGCTTTAGACATCTGGTTTATGCCAAATGCAACCTGCTCTGGGCTTGCAAACATGATCTGGGTGTGCAGGAACGAGCTGGAGATTAAGCCGGGCTCTCCACACTCGCTGTAAGCAGATCTCCCAGGGTGGGAGTGTAAGTTGCTACATTTTTTCTCTTTTTTTTTTTGTGCTGTAGCATGGGTAATGTTTTCTTGGATAGAAGATCTCAGCTAGCAGCATCCAGAATCCAACTGTCACACCATGGTGAAACTACAGAAGGATCCTGTCTCACTGAAAGAACTAAAAAGGCAAAAGTATCCGTGTGGAGCAAGAGGCAGGTTTTGGCATCCAGACCAGACAGGAAGATGGGGGGCAGGCTGGGGCCAGGGCGGGTTGCTGGGGTGATGTGGGCACATCCTCAAAGAAATGGAGCAGGGCTCATCCTTTCCACAAGTCAGCTGAGGGGCTCTGCAGATGGACAGGCAAAGGCCAGGCCAATATTTCTGAAAAGGCTGCAGTGGTGTATTAATGCAGAGAGTGTTCTTCTGCTTGAGGAGGCAAACATAAAAGACAGACAAGCACTTTGGGAAAAAACCTGTCATTTCAGAGTACGCCTGCTCTCTGGAAGCGTGAGGACCAGCACGCTTGACAGCAACCACCAGGAGCTCTTCCCCAAGCCTGTCCAAGGCTTGTCAAGAGCACAGTCAGCTCAGGCCAGGCTCACAGTGGTGGGGCAGGTGGGCTGCCATGCCATGCTGTGCCATCCATTCGTGGGGCAGCTGGGAGAGGCTCCCCAGGGAGCAGCTCCACAGCCTGCACCACCTCTGATGGATGTACAGTGCTGCTCTGGCCTGCCATTAGCACATTTTAACAGCATTAATCTTTCAGGAAAATTCTGCAGTATTCTAAAGCACACCCTGGGTAGCAAGTTAAATTTGTATGTTTAAACAGAGTCTTTTCACCTTTTCACTGTGAAGATGCAGCAACAGTACTGCTTGCTGGGGATTTGATGATGTCAGCGTTGGGGATAGGATGAGGTAAATGGAAAATCTTCACCAGAGCTCGCCTCTTCTGCAAAATAAAGCTGAAATTTTCAAGCACACACCACAAGGGTTTGAGCCTGCAACTCTTGTGCCCCTCAGAGTAGTCGATGTGAGTCCATGGACACGCTACACTGCTGGTGTTCTCTCATAGGTACTGTGGGAGGAGGAGGATTTAGAAATAAGGTTCTGGAGGTGAGTGGGAGGAAAAGAGAGGGAAGGAAGGTAGATATAGAGGTTATAATTACATGAAAACCTGCTGTTGAGGTAATTTTCTTTCTGGAGAATACTGCAGAACTCAACAGGGAAAAAACCACAGCATGCTGTGAGCACAGCAGAGAATTAAGAGAAAATTGCATCCTTACTGTACAATGCTGTAATTACCCTGAGATCAGAGCAAGAAAGACTTCCTTTCAGTGGTCATGTTAGGGAACATTTAAACAAACTGGATATATGCAGGCCCATGAGACTTCATGGGGTGTACCCATGAGTGCTGAGGGGCTAGCCAATGTCATTGCAAGGTCACTCTGTAACCTTGGCAATCAGGAGAGATACCTGAAGACTGGAAGAAAGAAAATAGTCCACCTCTTTCAGGAGAGCCAAAAATAAGATCTGGGAAACTTTGGCAAAGAAAAGCAATGCTGTCAGGGGCTGCATGAGACAAAGCTTTGCCATCAGGTCCCCTCTCATACCTGGAGTGCTTTGTCCAGTTCAGGGTTCACCAGTACCAGAGGGACATGGACACACTGGAGAGAGTCCAATGAAGGATCATGAAGCTGATTACAGAACTGGAGCTATCTCTTATAGAGGGGGAAGCTGAGAGAGCTGGGACCTGTGAGCCTGAGAAGGCTCGGGGAGGATCCCACCCTTATGTATAACTACCTGAAGAAGAGGTTTACAGGAGATGGGGTCAAGTTCTTTTCAGTGATGCCCAGTGATAGGATAAGAGGCAATGAGCAGAAGCTGAAATGCAAGAAATTCTATTTAAATACAAGAAAAACATGCTCTACTGTGAGGGTGGTCAAGTACTGCAGCAGGCTGCCCAGAGAGGTAAATGGAAAAAAACTGCCTCTATCCTTGGAGACATTCAACATCTACTGGACATGACCCTGGGCAATCTGTTCCAGTTGACCTGCTTTGAGCAGGAGTTGGACAAGATGACCTCCAGAGGTCCCCACCAGTCTTACCCAGCCTTATCAGTATCTGATTCCAATGTTACCTGGCTTCAATTTGTCATGATTTTTATCTTTTCATTCAGTGATTGATAGAATTACTTTTTTAGTGAATTACAGTTTTTTGTTGGTAAGAAGCATGTGATAAACCAGACTGTCAGCTCTCAGCCCAAACAGAGAAGTCTACAGCTCTTCACAGGGATTAAACACTACAGCTACTACATGTACACAACAGGTCTTGAAAGAATTACCCTGGAATAATGAGAAATTTGTAGGAAAATGTCACAGAACAAATACTAACATTATTCTTACATGTTCATGCTTACAGGACTGGGAACAAACCTTCTGGGAAGACTCTTTTTCAAATTCAGTTTCCTTCCTGAAAAGATTGAATTAAGGCAAACCCAGGACATGGAGAAATCCATGGAGGGATGGGAAAGATCTCCGAGTTCACCTGGGATGTCATCAAAGCCCTTTCTAGTCAATGGCCTCATGCTCCACCCTCAGGAGAGAAGTCCAAGCAGGTTGGTTCAGAGCTTTCAAGGAGTGCTTTGGTGTCTCTGATGTGTGTTCCTGCAGAAGCAGCTATTTCATGCTAAAAATATGTACTTTTAGCACAGCAGCTTGCAGCCTCATGCTGAGAGAAAGAAGCTGAGCCAAGGGAGGGAGGGCTGATGCCGCAAGGTCTGTGGCAGGCAGAACAGATGCATAATTTCATGCTGAAAGAAATCACCTCCTTATACAAGCTGCCTCTTTTATCCCTCCCACCACTATTGGTGGCATTTTTCTTTCTAGAAAGTGAGCCTACCACATAGAAAAAGTAGTTTATCTTCTCCTTTTAGGAGATGTTTTTGCTGGCAGAGCCAGAGATCTTCTTTGCTTTTCATAGTTTCCCAAGCACTTCTGGTGGAACGTTTCTAAACACCCTCGAGTGGAGCCCATCAGCTCAGCCATTGCGTGGCTGGGAGCAGATGCCTGGTGGGGAGAAGTGCTCAGCTTTGTCAGCCCCTTGCACCTCTGCTGGTGCAGGGCCATGTACCTGAGAGCAGGGCTGCACAGGACAACCTGCAGCCTGTGGTGCCACGTGGAACTCCACAGAGCAGCTACGAGGAGGCTTGGCTGTGGTTCAGCTAAGCAGTAAATGTTTTTGACAAGGAACAGCAGTGTGAAGTTTAGTCTTCTCTGCTGTGCTGTGCACTGAAGTCATCCAAAATTATGATCTACAGCACCACCCCACCCACTGAGTTGCTACTTCTGGGAGCAGACCACCCAAACTCTCTCTCTCAGTGCATTACAGGCTACTGCAAGGCCATGTCAATGTTGTCCCAATGCACTGTGCCATGGAGAGCTTTCCAACAGACCATTTGCCATCACTCAGGACTGGTTATGTTTAAACTCCACACAGATAAAAATTTTTTCTATTAATGCTGGGGATAAACTCAAGATCTAAACAGGAGAGGGTGTTTTGCTGCCTTCGGACTGTCAGGACCTGCCCTTTTCCCAGGTGTTGAACATGCAGAAAAGAGACAACATTTATCCAGAATGTAGACTTAGCACCAGAAAAGTAATTTAAATGGTGCAGCTGTCCAGCACTGGCTAAGCTGGCAGGTGAGAAAGCATGCAGAGAGCAGGAATTATTGATCTCAATAAAGAGCCTACCTGGGGCTTTTCCCAGCACAAGGGAGAGAGGAAAGTAAATTTCAGAGATAGGTGTGAGCAGGCCAGAAAAGGGGGGATGGCACACAGCCCAAGCCCTGACTTGTGTGATTTTAACATGATGGCAAGTGTGAATCAAAAGGCAGAGAAGCACAAGAGGTCACAAGGCAGGACCTGCCCTGGGCTACACCTGAGTTCCAGGGGGACCTGCAGAGGGCTCACAGTGGGATGCTCTGTCCCCAGCTGCAGAGGAAGCCATGATTGCACCTCACCACTTGGTGCATCCCTACCTCTCTGCCAGGCTCCCAGAAAATGAGTGTGAGTATGCAGAGGTGCTGGGGGCTTGCAGGGACACTGCCAGCTGAGGCTGGGTGACAGAGGGTGATGGGGGCAGCTGACTTGCTGCTGGGGGCACTCACTCAGGCACACATCACACAGGGTACACGGGCAGCAGCTGCTTGCAAGGGCACAGCACCTGTACGTGCACATGGGGCAGAGCAGCTACAGCACAGGGAGAGAGAGAGCCCCTGAGGATCCCAGAGATCTCCACCCAGGGGAAAATGGGGATCCAGCTCGTAATGAACTGGTGTTTCAGATGGGTGATGGGTAAAAGGCCTGTGTTTATCCAACATAAAGCTAATAGTCTACAAATATTAAGCTTCATATTTACACACCACAGTCTCACACACTGTCCCAAGAATCACTCATCAAAAAGTGTCTCTCTGAAAGGTAGAGGGCCTTCTCTTGTGGACTTTACCATTCAAGAAGCAACCATATTTTCCATGACAGAAAAAGTTCTCCTGTTTTGAATTGAAGTGGATGATGAGAAAGTTAACTCACTGGCACCTGTTTTGTAACCCAGGTGCTTGTAGCAGGCTGGTTCTCACCTGAAGTCCATCAGCAGTGCCTGCTCTCAGGCTTGGTGCAGTACAGAGCCACTCACGTGCTGACAGCAGCCATCTGCCTGCCTTTGCTCTCTGGTTGTAAAGTACAAGTGAAAGTTCTTCAAGCTGTGTAAATGCCTTAAAAAGGAGAAAACAGAATTAACACAGTTTTCGTGCTGTCTGTGTAAAAAATGTCTTTTCCCTCCTGTGTTATACCAAGAGGAAACATGCTGTGCATTGTATCTCTGACAGGGTTGAGCAGCATGCAAACACTCCCATGGACTTTGCAGATGAGATAGGCAAAGGAGGGAATTGGGCCCTTTCCATGTTAACAGATTTATTAACTTCCCTCAGCTGGAATTTCCATTTCCAGGAAGAAATAGAGCATTTTGCCCAAGGTTTCAGGATTGGAGCTAAACCCAAGTGTGAAGGGTTTCCTCTCTCCCTTTTTGGAAGGTTGGAGGTGATTTTCACTGCCAACAGAAAGCAGAGGAGTCATCGCTCCCATCCCTAGGGACTTCAGATGATCTGGGGGATCAGCTTCCCAGGGAATCCCCGAGAAGGGGCAGCGGGGGAAGATGCTGAGAAGGTCTCTGTGAGCCACACATGTACTCTGAAACGTCCCTGGTTAGAGCTGCAGCTTGTTCAAGCATCGAAGCATAATTATTCCCAGCTCCAGAATCACGTTGGATGAGGCTCGAGCTTTTCACCTTACCTCTTCTGCAGCTGGAGAAGCGAGAGCTGCAAGGTCGCTGCCATTGCACAAGGGCTCTGTCACAGAGGGGGATTTCCCAGGGCGCAGCTCCTGAGCCCCGCGCTGCCAGCAGCTCCCCGCGTCACGGAGGCTGTGTGGGCATGAGGCACGCTGCGGCCCTGCTGGGGGCGGCTCCTTAGGAACGCAGCCCACGCCGGCCTTTGTCTGATTAAACGTAAAGAGAACAGGACTTACTAGAAACTGGCCTGATATTTACTGCCGGCAGGCTGCAGGAGCTCAAAAAAGCAGAAGAAAACCAAGTTTGTGGCTTCCTGTGCTCATCAGGAAGGTGGAGGAGCGGGGATTGCGGGATGTGTCCCGGACACTTTTAGGGACACCTTTAGGGACACCTTTAGGGCCGCTCTTGCAGGGCCATCGCTGCGGCTCTGCGGGAGCGGGGACAGCGGGAGGGCCGCTCCCACGGCGGCAGCGCAGCTGCAAGGTGTGCGAAACTCAGCCAAAAGGTGCGCGAAACTCAGGTAAAAGGTGTGTGAAACTCAGCTAAAAGGTGTGCGAAACTCAGCTAAAAGGTGTGCGGAACTCAGGTAAAAGGTGTGCGAAACTCAGGTAAAAGGTGTGCGAAACTCAGCTGAAAGGTGTGCGAAACTCTGCTAAAAGGTGTGCAAAACTCAGCTGAAAGGTGTGCGAAACTCAGCTGAAAGGTGTGCGAAACTCTGCTAAAAGGTGTGTGAAACTCTGCTGAAAGGTGTGCGAAACTCAGGTAAAAGGTGTACAAAACTCAGGTAAGAGGTGTGCGAAACTCAGGTAAAAGGTGTGCAAAACTCAGGTAAAAGGTGTGCAAAACTCAGCCAAAGCGTGTGTGAAACTCAGCTGAAGGGGCGTGCAAAGCTGCTGCCTTCGAGAAGCTGCAGCCAGAAGTCGCTCATGGAGGTGCAGCGCGAGTTTCGCTCCAGAGGATGGGGAAGTCGCCAGTGTTTTCTTGTCTTAGCCTGTGCTGAGCCACCACAGAACACGAGCTGACAGGTTTCACTCGAGGATGAAGTGGTATAGCCACAATCACACTGTGGTAGTGCTAGAATTGCATGGTGTTAGACTACAGCAGAATAGCAGAAATTAATGTATTTAATTTTTCTGATTATGGGGAAATTCCCTACTCTACCTCCACTGANGTTTCACTCGAGGATGAAGTGGTATAGCCACAATCACACTGTGGTAGTGCTAGAATTGCATGGTGTTAGACTACAGCAGAATAGCAGAAATTAATGTATTTAATTTTTCTGATTATGGGGAAATTCCCTCCTCTACCTCCACTGATTAACTATGCAAAAAAAAAAAAAAATCTTGTATGTAAGTGTATAAAATGCCTCATAGATATGAGGGAGGAACAAGAAAACTTTCACGAGCAACTGAGAAATCCAGCGTTGAACAATGTCGGGATTTTGAGCATCTTCCCAGCAGCACCTTTCCCGCCAAAGGAGAAAATCAAGGGGGACTCAATTTCTCTTAATTTTTATAGGAATGAGACCAAACCTAGCACTTCTTAAAAGTAGCTTTATTTAGATTAGTGCACTAAATCAATGCATATAAAAATAGCCTAATTTAACAGCAATTATTACACCATTCAAAACTAAATACAATCTTTATGCCTGGCAGTCAAAGTGTGTGTGATAAATATTTAGCAAAAGATGGTTTTTTAATCCTATTGTGCTACTTCTTATTCTGGTTTTAGAGATGTTTATATGGGAAAATTAGAGTGTAGCACATGATCTATACTCATTTTTTTTTTACTTATTTCAGCAACAAACAGTAATGGCAGTGTTAAAGAAGGCTATAATAACTTATTTAATTAAAAATATCACCATTATTTAAACATTTGAAATAGTCATCCTATGCTTTTATCACAGCAACAACTGAGCTATTTGTTGGATCAGTTGGATCAAGTTTCCAGACAACTTCCCGTTCTTCCAGATATACACTGGCTCATTTACAGGAACAAAGACTGAACTGGAACAGACAACTGGCTCACCAGACCTGCTGGCCATTCATCACAGCGTGATGCTTCAGCAGAGGACATGCTCCGTTTCCTCTTCCCTGCATAAACTACTCTGTAATTGATTTTTTTAGTGGATTTTCAAAGTTGCTGAAAAGATTTGGGACTCAACACTGGAGCCCTTTGAAAACTCAAGTTCATTTGCATACAGATGCCTCTCTGTATCAGAATGTGGTGCTCTGGTTGGTCTGTGTTGGCATGCATTTCACATAAGAGTGCAGAAAGAGAAATCAAGATCCCCTCCCATAATTATTCTTTTTGTCTTTCTTCATAATCAAGAACAATCAAGATCCTCAGCTAGGGACTACTGTGGAAAGGCAATAAGCTACAGATACTTCCACAAACACTGCCTAGGGCTTTAGTCCTCCTAGAAGAGAAATCTCACCTTTGAGGAGGTATGCAGAACTTCCCTGTTAGGTTATTTTTTGGGTTGGTTTTTATTTTGAAATAAGCCTCACCAGCAATAAAAAAAAAAATAGATTCAATTGAATTCTTTTGATGAGGCTGAAATAAAAATATCAGTTACCACCCACTTCCCTTCTGAACTGTGTTGCAAGCTCAAATCATTGCTCATATTGTTATTTCAAACTTATTATCACCTGACTGGGTGTCCTTCCTGTATGAGACAGATTTTCATAAGATAACCAACAGAACCCCAGAAAAAGTAATTGTTATAAATGCTTAGGATAGAGGGAGTAGAACAGTTTCATAAAAGTCTACATTGTGCTAATAAACATGCCAAGACAAAGTATGATCACAGACAACATTTTGTCCAGCCATTAGGATTTATTTCCTTCTTTCAA
>VZRH01001694.1:70974-92373 GCA_013397555.1 Urocynchramus pylzowi | reverse complement strand
AAAAGAGTATATATATATATATATATATATATATATAGTACATGGTGTGATCTCTGATCTTGCAACACTACCTCCAACTGCTTCAAAAATCTATTCAGCTCTCAAGACGTGACAAAGAGAGATATTTTTCCTTGAATGTGTGTGGTGAAGAACCTAAAAAAAAATAGTATGGTTTGGCTGTAATGTTTGTCACAACATATATTTGAGCAATGTTGTAAGGTATTTCACATTTCTCCCACCAGTATGAGAAGAAACTGACAGTTAATTTAAAGGAGATGAATCATTTGGGAAAGAGTTGTTCTCCCAAAATAGGAAGGTGCCTCAGCTTCTCCTAGCTGTAGAGCAGAATTAGCAGTAATGCTGCTGTTCATGTAGGTGATGCACACAGAGGATCAGAGGGACAAACCTGGAAGTGAGAGCATGAGGTGTTTGCAAAGGCACAAGCCAGGGGACATGCCTGGTCCAAAGAGTGCATGACACCATCCAAACATACCAAACAAAAGCAGTGCCAGGGCCCTCCACTGGAGCACTCACACAGGGAAAGAGGGAAAAGCTTTGTTCTTCATCTTCTATAAGCAGAGGCTTTCCTAGAAGGAACAGACATCAGGGGAGAGCTGGTAGACTCCCATAAAAAGGCACGTCATTTTCCTGCATGATGTGCAATGGGGTGTGCAGCAAAATGTTTTAATGTGTTACAAAAAATTACCTTCCCAAAGCCAGTTTTGACTGAACAAGCAAAACCCAAACTGACTGCTGAACAAGTTTCTGAAGCACAGACATTAAAAGGCACAAGGCTGCAAGAAAAGTCCTGAGCTAACCAAGTTAACTGTCAATTTCCTCTGATTTTTAAGTACATCATGTACATGTACATCAGCTACTGAAAGGAACTCATACTGGAACAGCAAGACTGAGTATTTCTAAGGGCCTTCTTCTTGGCACAGAGACAGACTTTAATTGCAGAGCTTGGGTAAATGAGCTGTTAATGTAAAATATTAAACCTCCTCATATATAGACAATGTCCAGCTCTGCTAGCTAGACAGCAAGTATTTGACAGCAAACTGTTCATAGACAAGTTCCATCAGCAGAACAATTTAAGTTATATCAGAATAGGTTTTTTGCTGTCATGCTTCCCATTCCCAGACATCTTTGTAAAGTCTGCGAACAGAGATGCCAACATATCCCATTCTGACCTACATAGCAAACAATTGGACTTGTGTTCCTACTGAGTTATCACCAAAATGAATCATTGTCATGTCTCCTCAAAGGCCTGGCAAGATGGAGACTTTTCTGCTGGGAAGTGTCAGCTGAATCCTGCACCTACTGCTCTCATGACACCAACTGCATACTTCGTGTTTATTGCAGAAAATAAAAACATCCAGCAGAAAAAGGCTCAGCTTTGAATTTTACTTTTTGCCAGGAAAAACATGGGAACAAGTGAAGCACAGCTCTGAAAGCTCTAGCTTATTAAACTCCAAGGACAACAAAACAACAAAAAAAATTTCATCAATCTTTTTGGAAAAACAGAATAAAGATGCAAGATAAAAACACACGCAAACCCATACATTGCACAAATCTGAGGAATAGAAATGACCATGCTATATCATTGTTCACTATTTCTGCATCTGAGAAAAAAATTTAGGGATATGTCCTGCTGTTACTAGAATCCGGAGGAAAAAGTCTTGCTAGGAATGGGGTATGAAGATGGCAAACCATTCTTTGCATTCTCAGGCTTCAGAAGTCCCTAGGTCAGCTTGGCAATTAAAGGTTGCCATTGGCTTAGAAAGATTAACCTCAGGGGAAGTCACCATACCAGGAGTGAGCAGCTGGCAGTTGTTAATATTTATGGTCTTCTGCTGCAATGGTGGGTAGGATCTAAAACAGTGTAGGAGATTTGGACTAGGTGTCTTTGAATCAAGCCTGAATTAATCTATGTGATCTGAAGCTTCTCTCTTACCAGCATTTGGAGCATAAAATTCTATCACTTATGCCTAACTGCCACATACTTGTAACCCTATACATGTGGGATAAAATTAAATCAAGACAAACAGAGATGCCTGTATTCCCCCTTTATAAATTATAAGGATAAAAAGCAAGTTTTTTGCCAGGACTGGGTTCAGGAACTTTAGATATCTAGCAAGAAAAAAATTTTTTTCTCTTCCCATTAAGGGATATCTCACAGAGTTTGTCAGATATCCAAAGTGTTATTTCTGCTCTCTTCATTAGAAACTGTGTTTTGTAAGTGACAGAGACATACTCTTCACAGACCACCATTTACTTAAACAAATTATTAATCATACAGTGATTCTGGAAGGCAAGAAGCACTCCATCTCCAACCATGACTTGAGAGCATTTGGTTTGACAATTGTTCTGTTTGGAAAATCCCCAAAGTTAAAAATGTTTGTTGGGTGAGTTGAAGCTGGCTGACAATGAGATTGGCTTTTTCAGGGGGTTGTTTTCTTCTTTGTTGAGCTCTGTAGACTGGGGTATATAGGGACCAACCCTTCAAAGCCATTGCTCTTTGAAATGCATCCTCATTTCAGTAATCTCTGCCTGCATCTGAGGAAGGAAAGCACCAGATATGCTATTCTTTATCTTATCAAAGATTTCAACAGCGCAACGGAACAGTAACTTACTGAACAAATACAGAGGACATGGTTTTCTTTATTATTTGTCTCATAGAAGAAATATAAAATTAATTGCTGCAACACAGTTCAAAGATTGCAAATACTGTCTACAGTAAAAAGGAGGACTAAAATTGTAAGAGCCTAATTGTAACAGGCAGAAGTGTTAAAGTCTGTTGCTAGCTGTAAGCATGTGCATTCTTAGGATAACTGAAAATGATAATATTCCAGATTCATAAGCCAACTGCAATGCAAACCCTCTTAAACATGGGGTTTTGAGCAGAACTGTAATCACTAAGGTCTTTAATGTCTCAACAAAACAGATCATGGTCTTTTTAAATGAGACCTTACTTTGCAAGCTCAGACATCAAGCAATTACAGCAAACCCGCTTTTGATTGGTGTCCAATGATAATTTTCAAAAGGAAGAACTATGAATCCCCTAAAGATTGCCAGAAAAATTCTATATATTTCAATTTTGGAATTAAAAAAAATCTCTGAATCTTATTTCATTATGGAGTTGGTAATGCTTCTTTTTATCTACTGCAATGGCTAAGTACTCAGCCTCCCATGTATTGGATACTATAGTTTCCACTGAGTATGCTCTCTGAAGTCTCATCCCTCTATAAAAGTAGTGCACCACTGGACAACAGAAAATTAAGGCAGGAAAACTGGTTCAAAGAGACAAGGCAGTGATACTTGTTATTGTCAGATTGTTACATGTTTTATCATCCCCTATGCAATTACTTTTGATAATTTATCTCATAGTAAGTACCATTTATCTGATTGCCTGAACTACAAAGCCTCTCTGTATTCTCCCAGTTCTTTCTCTCATCCTGAAAATCTCTAGAAATTGTTCCTGGAGAAGGGCTTTAGAAAACCAAACTTCAGATAGAAATATTCAGAAAGAATATAAGTACTACAGCTCTTTACCCCAACAATCCAACTTCTAACATGTTTACTTTTTCTCTGCAGGAAAGCAATGTCTTTCCTCTGCCCAACATGAGAAATACAGAATTATGGAAATTGTTCCATCTCATGGAGTCAGCACCACAAATGAGAAGCTATGCCTTAGTAATTTCTGGGGCTTTTACCTCCCCTGTTGGACTGTGAGCATAATACCTACAAGACATATTCTGGGAGTTGTTCCATACAAAATTCCTGTACAGGGCTACACTGTTTACATTGACTACAAATCTGTATGCACAAGAAAGCTCAGCATGGGAACAAAAATCTGTCTCTGAAGTCATTCTGTGAAACAAATCGAACATGGTTTTCCCCATAACAACAAGGGAAAACAGAATGAATCCTGAAGGGTAGAGCACCTCCCTGCAAAAATTTGCAGGGAACTTCTGCCTTCTAATATAACAGACTGTGTTAAACAAGTCTCTTTACTGAGGAGACTTCCCAAAACACATGTTCAATAAAGGTGAGACCCATCAAGTCCAGCTAATTGATCCCTCTATGTGCCATGGGAAATGCAGTATGGAGATTCAGTCTACACAAGAAATGAAGCAGTAAAAAAAATTATATTGCAGTGTGAGAACTACCTTTTGAAAACTGTTTCTTGAATACAGCTATTCACTATTCTTGAATACAGTATTCACTATTGCTTCACAAAACATTAGGGGAAGTGAAATAGTATTTTTTTTACAGGTCAGATACAACAAAAAGACAATGGGAAGGGTGAAAAGAAGCAGGGAGGTCCTGCAAAAGAAAGCAAACCAATCCTCTGCTTAAAGAAAGTATGAGAAACAGGTCTGCAAAAACAGTGGATCAAGACTTTCAACTAAGAGGATTTATGGAGAAGGAGATTTTATCTCCAGGCACAGGTTAGCCTCAAATAAATCCTAACCCTTGTTTTAAACAAACTGACCCCAAGTTACCCATGATGTTTAGAAGAATTTAGTACACTAGAAGAGAATCTTGGTGGTAATTTTGTGATAAGCAAGGGAAAGCATTTGGAAGAAAACTTTCCATGAACAACATGACTTTACTTTGAAAAGCTTCCTAATTGTTGATTCATCGGATCCCCAAAGCAGCCCAGGCTGGAAATCTTAAACTTTCTTCAGCTGAACATGGCCCGGACCTTTAACTAGTTTGCAAAAATATTTAAATGGAGGTTGTCTATCTTTTCTTTTTCCAAAGGTACAAAATTTTGTTAAGCAAAAAAATAGCCTGTACCTTTGGAGAGTGTAAAACAATTGAACTTGCAGATTTGTTTCCATGAGGGAAGACTTTCTGTTTTAAGAACACAATTCCTCAATGACCAGCACAAGCATGGAGCAGAGCAAGGTTGTGGCTGAGAGCCTGACTGCTCCAGACTTGGAAGTGACACAGCACCACAGATGTGTCAGATCCAAGTGGGACAAGCTGTGCTGGGCAGCAGCGTCCTGTACCACACTACTGCACTTGTGGAAGCAACAAGCTCCCAGAGACACAGCACTGTGCCCTAAGGTGATTCTGCACCTGCATCACCATTTCTGCATGGCACCGTATTTTCTGGGGCTTTTCTGCCTGTGCAATACACCAGTCTGCTAGTCAAGGCCTCTTACTTTCCTGCAGAGCCTTTTAGGAATTAAGTTTTATTCAGGATTTAGTGTCATGAGGACTTTGTTAGCTGGATATGCACAGTGGCCATATCAAAGCAATCAGCTGGAACGATGAAGAGGACAACCATAATCCCCAGTTATGCCATGCTTCTGGACATGGATTGAGAGAAGAGGATACAGGATGACAGGAACAAAAGGGACCTCAAGAATAATAAAATATTATGAACAGGTACCCACCTAAAATGTACAGATACAAATGTGTGGCAGCCTGGGGAACAAGCAGGAGGAGCCAGAGCTCCTTGTGGTGTTACAACTACTAGTGCTGCGGGAATACCAGCTGTGGTAGGAGGGCTTGCATGTGATGGATGGATATGAGTTCCTCTGGAAAGACAGAGAAAGAAGGGAAGACTTGGGGCTTTCTAGGTGAGGGAGCAGCTTGAACACTTGTAGTAGACAGCATTTTGATTGAAAGCATGTTCCAGGATCAGAAAAAGAGCCACTAAGAGTGACAATGATGGAGCAGCATATTTCAGCCCAGCCCACCACAGTAATGGAGACAGTCAAGCACTAGAACAGGCTGTGCAGTCTCCATCCTTGGAGATTTTCAAAGTCTGACTAGATAGAAAGTCCTGGTCTGATCTCACAGCTGATACCACTTAAGAAGGCAACTGGACTAGGTTCAGAGTTCTCTCCCAACCTGTAATATACCATGATTCCAAGTCTAAAGAACAGAACCTGAGACAGGAAATGTAGCAAGGAGTCTGTTTTGTGACTGTGTCTCCACAAGCACGGCACTACGATGCTCACCCAGGAGTCAACTATAGGCCAAGGCTGCAGATTCCCTGGAAATTATAGAGGAATGAGGAACAGTGGCAGTTGCAGCAGAACCTATTCCTGCAACACTTGTGAGCATCAAACATCTAGGGAAATAAAAATAAAACTCCCCGGCAACAAATGTTAACTTTGAAGTTAATATCCCAAAGCGTATTTTCTCAGGACAAGGTGAGTTTCCAGTTTCCCTTACCACTTCAGAGCCAGGAAATATGAGACTTGCACTAAAAAGTATTTCCAGTGAGGGAAAGGGCAGAGGGGCAAAACTGTCTTTAATTCACTGGTGTTCCTTACCTGTGACCTCCCAAACAGCCCCACCATACAATACAGCAGATCAGCACCAAGTTTGAGAAGTAACTAAAACTTACTGCCTTGCCCTTGCAGAGACATTATTTACATGTTTCCGGAGCATATGAATGAGCTCTCAAATCTAGATCATAATCATAGTCCTTTCTTGACATACATCCAGCTCTTGACAGAACCATATTGATGGTTTCCAAATATCTTCAATGCAAGACTGCTGCCCTCAGGAAATGATAATCATACCATCTCTCTTGATTTCATAAATACACCCCCTCAAGTCTTGGTTCTCTTCCCACAGGTGGCTTCTGTTTCACTCAGCTCTTCCCCAGAAATAACTCCTGCTTTAGGGAAGCTCATGGTCAGCCCTCCACCTCCTGCAGCTACAGCCTCTTCTAGGAAAGCTGCCTGCTGAGCTTATTTACCTCACCAATGAGAGCTGATCCTTGCAGCCTCTAGGCTTCAGCTTCCTGGTCACCAGCTCCCTCAACTTGTAGATATCTGAAAAAATAACCTGTGCATTCCACTGCTACAACTCTGCTTTTGGCTTCTTTTTGTCATTTCACAAATTGGCCTGCAGCCATGATAAGGGTTCAGAACTATTCCCAAAAGGGACAGGCAGTCTAAACAAAGTAGTGAAGCTGAAAGGTGCTGCATGTACAGTAACCATGTTCTGCCCTGCCTTTTAAGGAATGCTAAACAGCTTGAACATCTATAACCATTTACAAATGAAGCTTGTGTTTCAGCACGGCTCAACCATTTAACCAAAATACAAAATTCACTGTTATTTGTCTACAAGTGTCCTGTACCTATGTGTCAAAATTCCTATAAAATCTTTCCTACCTATGTCAGTGTATCACTGTCAATATCATGCAATTAGGTACACACTGCCACAGTTCTGCTGCATGCTTCTGTCCCTGGTAACTCATATTCTTATTATTACATTATTACTCATTTGGTTAATCTAAAAAAAAAGAAAATTCCAAATTTTCAAACTGCAGACAATGCACCTCTAGGTTCTGTAAAGATTAAGGGAGCAGCAGGCTCCTTACACAATTTGTGTCAAGCTTGCTATCAAAGCTTTCGTGTTTCCATCAATAGCAAGTTACAATAAACTTCATACTAGCCTCCAAAAAGAAGTTCTAATACCAGGATTTAGGTAGAAAATTAAATTTCAAAATCAAGGCTCAATCTTGAAGAAGTTAATATGAGAATTAATTTCAGCAACCAAGATAATGACTTTGTGAGTCATTACGTAAGAAAATATTTATGAATCAGAAATGGACACATATAAGTATTACTTTAAACTCCAAATAAACTATTATGGAATTGACCTGAAGGTCTAACCTTTAGTTTGCCAACTGCTAGAAGATATTTTTCCTTGCCCAGTTTTTACAAGTACTTGGAAGTATGCATTATTATTGCCCACAGTATTTCCAATGAATAATATATCAGAGAAAAAACACACTTATAAATTGTTCAGATCACACCATTAGAAAAAAGTCTACACAAGATCGTATACCAGTGCAACATTAAAGAGTCTAAAAGTACTGAAAATGAAACAGTAATCATAAAATTAATGTTGCATCTATATGATTATCTCTGAACACAGTAATTTCCTTTATGGAATCTCTGTTAACAATAAAGAAAACACTCTGTGGAATTGCTAAGAGTGCTATCATTTAGTCTAATGCAAGAGTGGCTCTCAAACTGGACAGGTGAAATACTCACAAGTGTACTTTTAAAGTTGGATATTTGCCTGCTCTCCATTTCCCATTTCCTTCCTTCCCTCCCCTCTCCCCCTTCCACTGAAAAGCCTTCTTTTTAAGTAGATGCAGAGAGCATTCAATGTTTCAAGTCAATAAAAACCATTGACTCTTTTGGCCCAACTGATCTGGACAGGGGACAGTCACTGTTCTGCTGAATATGTGAAAACCAAGGCAAGACTGGGGTGATTCTCTGGATCTCTGCATAGGACAGATCCCTCTGCAGGAATGCTTTGAGGTCACCTGGTAGGCAGCAGCTTTGGGGAGAGTGATGAAGCAAGAAGGGCATTCAAGAACCCCTGCCTGAACCTGAAATACAGGTTTAAAGTGAAGCTGAAGGCAAAATAAGAAACAAGTGTGGGTGGAGACCAGTCCTGGGTAGAGAAAACAAAGGAGAGTTAACTAAAGAAGTTTTAAATCAGGTGGTAAACACAAGAGCAGACCCACTTTTCCAACACAAAACAGTGGCACTATCCTTGGAGAGCTGTGCTGGTGCAATGCTTTATAAAACTGCACACCTGACTATCTAATTCCATTCCCTTTATTTTGTCTTGGCACTATCTACATGAATGGAAAACAATTGCAAAACCAGATACATGCACTTCGGTTTTACTGGCTTCCAAAACACGACTGGATTGGAAACAACGGTTCCAAGACATTTATCTTCTTTCAGACTGTGGTTTCATGGAAAGGTGGTTGTTTCTTGAACTTTTAATTAGCATATCATTTGTATGCTAGCCAAGAGAATTCCCCAAGGTTTTTCCCCATACTGTTCCTGTCAGCTTTTTTTACAGAAGAGTGCCCAACTGAAGGCTACTTCCAAAATGCATCTGTAAAACTTACATTTGAATACTCTTCATTCATAAAACAGATGGAAAAGTGAGGAGTAAGGAGAAAAATGTACAGAAAGAATACAGACCTGTACAAAAATCATTATGATGAAAAACAGAGATTTCTTGATTCTCCATTCCCCATAATAGAAATATTAAAAGTAATGTTCTTTGGACTGTGTGTCACATTCAATTCCTAAAACAGAATATTAGCTATTGTGTTTCTGTGCTTAAAGTCATTTTCCCACTGCTTTTTGTTGACTGCTTGCATTATTTAACTTTAAAGAGTCCAAGAGGCTTTTGATTGTTTCGCTTCCTATTCCTTTCATCCTATTCTTCATCTTGCTGGAATTATTTTTTCCAAATGGTATCAGTAGAGCTGCCAGTCCCCAAGGTTCTTTATTGATCATTTGCTGAGTTTTATCTTCCTTCTGTAAAATCCAGGCACTTTCTCTGGCCATAGCTATAAATTTCTCCAGCTGTGGCTGATTAACATTCTTGCTGATATTAAGGTCTTGTTCAAAGGGATTCCAGATATAAAGAGGAGACGACTCAGGCTTATTTACTTCCTTTCCCTGCAGACAGCATAAAGAAAAAGCCAAAGTTGCATATGTACATTATAAGCTGAGCAAATAACGAATCACTTGAGTTATTACATTAGAATTAAAAGAGTTTTGACCTATTTGAGAACATTTTACAAAACACCCAGTCCTTATTAATCAAGTTCATTTTCCTGTCAACTTGACCGTATTATTCCTGTTCTCTGAATCCTCTCAATGGTGGTTTTCTTTGCCACATCCAACTTAGATATCCTTCAAGGTAAAGAACACACAACTACAGGTTAGCCTGTCTTTTTGGCCATTCTCCCATTTGCTGTCCAACAAACCTCAGGCCTCACCTACTGCAACCTCCTACTCCTAATCTCCACCTGCGTATGGGCAGCATCAGTGTGTCATATTAACCTGCACAGCTCAGTTTGATAAAATACTGCATGCACTTCAACTGCTCAAACCATTCCTCCCACACTGTTCAGAGAGCTCACAGTGCTGGTGTAAGTGAGTAAGATTGCTTTGTTAGCTGAAAATCCTCCCAGTTTGGTCTGCCTTTTAAGCACAGAGCTATGCAGGTCATGGTCCACTGTTAGGCACCTGGTATAGTACAACACAAATAGCTGACAACTATGTAGTTTGTTATTTAAATGCACTTCCATCTCAGTGCTTATCAGTGTTTCTTAGCTGACTGGTTCTGCATAATAGAACCTCTTCAAGCCTTTCCCTGCAAGCTCTAGCAGGAATCCACCATCTCCTGCTGGTCCAGGAAGTGTCTGTGTACATGTTACATACACTTGCCCCAGGGCCAAGAACACTGTCAGAGAAACAGCAGCAGCCCAGATACCTCCCCTGACTAGCTCAGGCTCCAAATGTGTTTTTGTTTGTCTTTTTCGGTTTAACAGCAAACAGTAGTTCTCCACCTAAATAAATCAGTTTCTAGGATCAATCTGCAAAAAGGTCTCTTTAGCCAGTGATCCACAATGCCCAAACAGGAAAGAGAACAAATGAGCATCCACACAGCAACGTGGCATTGAAATGCCATTCTGGAAGCAGCCCAGCAGGAACAGGTGTGAGTTATGGAGGTTACATTTTCACGTACTCCTATTACACCTGCATGCACACACAGATCAATAGGATGACTCAAACACATAAAGCAAACCAAAGGGCTAGCACAGAATTATCATGCTATGGCATGCTTGCTGAGCTGCAGTACAGTTACTGTAGGCTGATACAAACTGCAGTACAAAAACTGCAGTGTCAAAAGCAATCCAGAACTCAGCTGTAAGTTTTAATGTAGGCTCTGGTTAGGTCTGGACTCCCAACTTTAAATGCAAATCTTGTCAGCTCACAGGGCTTGTTGCAGACTTTTGCTGTGACAGACATCATGACATTTTAAAAGTTTTCCTCCCACAGAAGCAAAAGGGCTTTGACTTTTTAAAACTGCCACTTTTATTACAGGGCTTTTCATTAAAATCACACTAGCTTTGCATCAGTTTCTGCTTTCCAGCATATCCAAGTAATGACACCGTAAATGTTCTTAGTGGTATTGTAAATTACTGGGCTCCAAGAGGAAAACACTTCTTCACAGGAAGAACTCTGTTTCCATATAAATGTTTTTTTATATATAATTAAAGATGACTGAAATTGTTGCTTAGCATATCCAGTTTGTCAAATGGCAAAAGAAAGATTCAATTGATAATGATGAGCAATCAAAATCCATTTACCTTTCGAAGATTTATGGAATTCTTTCTGAAATCAAAGTTTCCAAAATATTCAAAAAACTCACCCAACAACAGATCTAAAGGGAAAGAAAAACAAGAGCCATCAGTAACATCAAGGAAAAGTTCATTTTCAATATGGTAATAAAATAAACAAAATTTATGAAGATCTACCTACCAAGTGTTTCTGTGTTTTTTGTAGGTTTAATCTTCCTTAAATCACTAACAAATGAGCAATCATATCCTCCAATTATATGCTTGTCTTTTTCACCTGAAAGAATTTTTTGAAGTAATAAACAGTAAAATGCCATTGTATTTAATAAAATTCATATAACAAACTGAAATCAATGCCACCATATTAGACATACCAAATTAGGAATTCACAAGTGAACTTTCAGGTTAAGATTCAAATTAAGTGGTAAAAGATTTAAAAGAAAAAAGTCTACAGATGGCCAAAGGAAACAAATCATGAGCAAATGGCACATTTTTAAAATCCTGTAGGACTAAGATAAATGACATCTTTGTATCTCTGAGAACACTTTTTATAAGTAACAAACTGGGTATCTCTGCACAGAGGGCTGTATTACACATTTAACAGCACAACTCTCTGAGATTACTACCTACATGAGGGTTTAAAATTAAAAAATCAGACCCAGAGCATTCACTGTCTTTTTCTGAACAACTTCACAGAACTAGGAACACTCTTGTAAATATCAGAACATATGTTTTATGTATAAATATTTCTAGAGAATTCTGATGGAAATGTTTTAAATTATTTTAAAGCAACTGAACACAGACCTTTTTCTCCACTTCAAGCACTCAAAGCTTCCAAGGAATCATGTCAATAAGCAGAAGACATGAGCAAGGAATCAAGAACTTGACGTGTCATTCTCTATGCTTTCATACAATGCACTTAAGATAATACACCCTGAATGCTGTGTAAGAAACCTCCAGAACAGCTTGTTTGTGGAGATACAAGAATTATTTGCAAAGGGCCTGAACAGAATCAAGAATTATTACAAATTAGGAGGAGAAAACACAGCCTTTCTTTTAAGCATTTGGTAGCTACAAAACAATACACATCATATAATCATATTTTGTGCAGTTAAATTTGCACATAACACTTAACTCCAGAAATGTTCAAGACGCTACAAGTCTTCTAAATAACAAAATTAAAAAAAAATTCAGCATAGGAGCACTGAACAAGTAAATTACATATCATTATCTAAGGGACAGTATAAGTTTAACCCCTCTATATTGAATTAGTATTGTATTGAAAAGGGATTTCTTTTGCCTTTAAAGATGCATTATTTTCACAAAAAAAACCATGTAAAACTTGTGTGTTCCCTCAAACTTAAAACACAAATAATACTCATTAGTATTCGAGAGCATAAAGAAATTGCTTGGGTTTATTTATCACTTTAGATAAAACAAATGTGCAATAAACAATAACCTGCAATAAACACAAACAGCTGTGCTTACCTGCCAGCTCTTTAAGCTGGTCTAGTGTTGGAATGATAGGTGGCGATCTCCTCTGCAGGAAGAACATGACCATCATGGTCAGGGAGAAGTTTGTAATCCAGGTGCCAGGAGCACTGTTTGTAAGCCCATGAACACGGGCCCAGCATCGTACCGTGAACACTAACGCTCGCACACGGGAATCAAGACAGCCATAGATATACAACAGTTCTGAACTTCTTATTGCAATGCTGAAGAAGAAATGGGAAGACATGTAAATGATGAGAAAATTATAAAGCATCAGATGCAGTATTCTTTGTTCATTAATAAGAGAAGGGGGCTTTCATAAAAAAAAATAAATTAACTTTTATACATTTTAAAAAATAGAAGAGAATCATAGAATAGTAGAATGGTTCGGGTTGGAATGTCAGGAATTGTCCAGGATTAAATACCTGGTAGTTTTTCATAGCAAGAATGACACAGTTCTGGGTAAATAATATGCATTTGCACCGTTTCCTGTTTCCTCAATCCACATCACAGTGGGAGGAAAACAACCCCAAAATAAAGAAAACACCATCAAGTACTGTGGAGTCAAACTATGCACAACTGAGATGAAAAAACATAATTCAGCCACAATTGCCTTTGGTAGGTTAGATAATATCTCTATCATAACATATAATAAAATACAACTAGAACTTCTTTTACTGCTTTTATCTAAAAAATAGTAAAAATGCTGCACTGAAAACTAATCTAAGTGCACAGACACAATGAAATCCGCAAAACAAGTCAGTTTGGTAATTTTCAAATGATTACTGCTTAGTCGAGCTGAAAAAAACAACTAATCTGGAAGGATAAAGGTTTTCAGATGGATCAGTTTTTGATCTCCTTTATCACGCTGTTATACAACCATTCATGTATTGTACAAATGGGAGGGCAAGAAAAAGCAGAAAAAACATGGAAGTATAGTATGAGAACAAAACTTACTTTGGTTCAGTTTTTGCCTGAAGTGCTAAAAGTTGTTCTAAAAATTCAGCATAGCCTTTTGGGGACATTTACTAGGTCAAAATTTTGTAACACCTAAGGTTCTTAAATTTCAGCTGTGAGGTGCTTTAGGGTGTCCAGAGAGATTTACTTCTAGTAAAAATGATAACAAGACAAGACATGCAGTCCCAACCAGCCAAACTATCAACAGTGAGTTACAAGGATACTTGTACAGAACTACAAGCTGACTTTCACTGTGGCTGCATATAGAGAAGTAATTTCATTGCAAGAAACTTGTTCAATATTGTCTTAACAACTCCTGCATATTCTGAAACAGAACTTTGGGTAATTCAGAAAACTGAGTGTATCTGATCTGATTGTATCTGATGCAGACAAATCACAAAATTGCACTAAAACTCGTATCACAGAAACACAAAATAATCTGAGTTGGAAGGGACCCACAAGGATCAAAGTCCAACTCCTGGCCCTGTACAGGACAGCCCCAAGAGTCACAGCATGTGATGAGAACTTTGTCAGAAAGCTTCTTGAACTCTGTCAGGCTTGGTGCTGTGATCACTTCTATGGAGAGCCTGCTCCAGGGCTCAATCACCCTGTGAAAAACCTTTTCCTAATTTCCAAACTGGATCTCCCCAGACACAACTTCAGGCCATTCCCTTGGGTCCTGTCACTTTTGTCCTGAAGAATAATCACTCATATTTTTACATTCCCCAACAACAATGAAAAGGGTCACTAACTCCTTTTCGGCTATGTTTGCTGCAGTGAGGGGGCTGGGCCTGACGAAAACACGGGACGGGACGGCAGAGGCCCAGAAGGGGCAGCGCAGCCAAGGGCTGTCCCGAGCGGCCCTGAGGGGCATTTCTGGGCAGCCGGCGCCCCCTAGCGGGCAGCGCCGCGAGCGGCCCCGCACGGCGGGAACACCGCAGGCTCCCCTTCCCGACGCGGGAATCCCCTCGGCATCCAGGGCATCTTCCCAGCAAACTGGGCTATGCAGACCCTTAAGAAGAAGGAAGGGACACCAAAATAACTAGAAACAAAATCCCTAAAAACTAACATTCTGGAGATGCTTAATCTGAGAAGCAATCAAGAAAGGCTGTGCATACAGCGAGAAGCAATGACTAATGAACACTGACTGCCTTCTTTCCTGTTTTATAAGCCAACCTTCTTCCACAGTTTTTGAGTCTTCAGCTTCAGCTAGCAAGTATTTCCTATGCTGGAGAAAGACAACTTAAGGACTCAAACTCTAACCTTTAGAAGTCAAAAAATATCCTTTTTACTTTCAGAGCCAACATTCCCATTTGTGAAGAACACAGAAAAGAGAAAACAGTTGATATTACAGGTTTTCAGAACACTTTACATTAGAATTCTCTGCAAACTTTTTAAAACCAGGTCTCACCTGTTGCTCACTGACAGATCACACTGGAATCCTGTCGGCTGATGGGAAAATTTCACCAGAGGGCAGCGGGCATTGAGGATCTTCTGTACATTCACACACCCAGGACCAAAATTATCAAGGCAGTCACCAATCACAGAAAGAATCCTCTGAGTTGCTAATCTTTCCGATGGTAATCTTTTCATCTGATACTCCATTTCAAAGGGACCTTTTTTCTAACACAGAATTTTAAAAGCAAGCTGTTAGCTCTCAAACAAAAGAGACATTTAAAAATACTTCTGAAAGCACCGCAATTTGCAAAGGAGTTTGTACAACTAGAACTGAAAAGACAAGAATTATTCAAAGCAGCCCACTGAACTTAAAAGAGGTAAAAACATATTACTCTCTCTTTTACATTCTTTTCTGGTGATTCAATTTTTCCAGGCTAATAGTGATCAACTTACTATAAAGCTACACGTTCAAAAAGTATAATAGTACTACATCTCATTACTGGCTAAAAAAAGGTAATTCTGGAATTAACCAGGAGAGCATAAATGCTCTCTGCACTGCACAGAGAAGCATACAATTACAGAGGGGCAACACAACCAAACTACCAATAATTTCAAACTATCAGTAACTCTACGTAAAACCCTCAAAGCACAATGCATTATGAGAAAATCTAGTAGCAGTGTAAGGAAAAATGTCTTTTTCACTTAAAAAAGTAAAAACATTTAGCATGCAAATTATTTAAAATGTTCAAAATTAAGATACGATTCTGTAAGACTTAAAAAAATTACTTCATGTCATATATAGTTTCCTTGAAAGACAAAAATACTGTGAAGGTATATTCTAACATCAGAAATTAACTTCTCTGTCGGTCTTCACATTTTGATTTGCTATATTTGTAGTTTTTATCTCAACAAAATACTTGTAAAATCTCTGTTTTCTTTATAGCCTTGTGTTTTTAAGACATCAGCTAATTTTATTTGCTAATCCTATACTTGACACTGACTTATCCTCTCTCCTTGGAACATGTCATGGGTGGATGCATACTGTACAAATAAAATTACAGTGATGTAACAGTAACTGAGATACCAAGTACATTACTTTTGTTGTCCACAAATTAGTGACCTCACAGACAGGTGAAACAATTCACAAGTTATGGTCCTTGCAACCTTTCCCAGAAGGTCAGTTCAGGAGCTGGATTTCTGAGTCTGTCTGGCAATCACCGAGGTGACTGTTCCCGCTCCCCTCCAGTCAGCACCACATGTGGTGGAGCTGCCAGGACAGCAGTCCCTAATCCCACCTGCCTGTGTGGCTGCATGCTGCACCAGGGCTGGCTCTAAGTGAAAGGAGCCTGTAACCACCAACACCGAGGCAGTTAACAGGAAAGATAAAGATGGGTACTCAGCTGACCTGTAGGTGGGCTGGTGTTGATATTTATATTTGTGACAAAAACCACAATGGGCCTTTCCAGACAGCAACTCACTATTTCTCAAAAACTGCACAAAGACTGTTTTATAATGATAAAGTAGATATTCTCAGCAATTAAATGAACCTTCATATACAGCTTTGGTGCTAGCTAGGGGGTATGAAGTACTGATACACTTGCCCCAACCCTGTGGCTCTTCCCCAATTCTTGTCATGTAGAGGGAAACAGAAAATATGAAACTATTACTATTATTAAAAGTAAACAGTTACTTTTTGGTAAACTGATACAGTAACCTAAGCAAGAAGCACAACAGTTTAACGAAAACTGCTACTCTAAAATATCACAGAGCTCTGTTTTAAGTCATTTACTAATCTCCCAAACTGCCCAGAGGTTAAAAACGCCCTATCTGTGGTCTAGCATTCACTCTTGTCCCACTCTCTCCCCTTTTCTTAAATTGTAATTAGAAATAAGTTTGCCATAAGGCTCAAAGCCAGTTATTTCATGTAAACAGGTGCTGAAATGCCTGATCCTCCTCATTGCTGGCACCTCCTGAAAGGCTACAGAAGTGAAGAAATCAGAACACACCTTTCCCACTGCCAAATCACCTTGCAACTAAAGCTACCTCCCCTTTGTCTCCCCAGAGTAACAAGTCTCTCAGCTATTCACAGGTAATCACAGCTGCTCACTCATCATCAAATACTTTACATTTCACAACAAAACTTCTATCTCCACAGAGGATACATAAAAAAAGAAAACAGCTAGTTACCAAAGATACTTTGAAAATAGACATTTTATGCTTAAAAGTTATTCCTTCAAGATTTAAGAGGCAACTTCACTGATTAAACATAAAGATTTTAACACTTCACACACACACTTCAGCTGACATATTTGCTTTCATTGTGATTTATCACTGCAGTAATACTAAAAACTATATACATTTGAAGGATTATTTCTTTAAAAGTAACTTACACGGCAATATACAAATTGTACAGAAGAGCTGAGAGAATTTTGAATCTTCATAAGTTTAAGTCCATTGTCTTTTAAGGAAAACTTAAAATGCAATGGGCTTAAACTTTCTTCCCAAACTTCAACAGTTTTTCCCAAACTATCTGTCACCACACAAGTAAAAAGAAAAGTTTTCACAATACGAGAATCACTTGCTTGATTATTCATTCATAATCTGTGACCTTTAAGTATTCACCATGACTATCCCATGTCCTGAGCTTTCACATCTGCACACACTCAATATGTGCCTATGAATATATATACACCCCAGTACAGAATCCAGTAACTTTTCTGGAGCATAAAGTCATCTCTTTAAGGTAAGGAAAAGAACATGACAGTCCTCTCAAAATGCAGATATGCACACATGCACAAACTTACTTTGCTTTAGGGCATGGAGGACCCTAAAAAACAAAGCCAAGCTTTAACAGAGGATGGCTGAAGCACAGAAGCTACAGAGAAGAAAACACGACAACAGAATGGGAAGGTCTGACTGCTGAAACAGAGAGGATGAGGGTTTTCTTCACAGTGAAATTCACCCTAATAGTGCAAAGTTTATGTAAACACCAAATCATTTTCTTCCTATTCCAAAGAACATTTAATCCATATCACATTCAGTTTTTGAAAGTCTTCAGATCCAAACATTCAAATAAACTTGTTCACACTCTGTAGTATGAGCCCACTTAAAACCTAAATAAAAATAAACTGATTCCTGTGTGTGAAACAGCAAATGAGCTGCTCTGTTGAAGAAATCCAACAGACTGAAGATGCAGAGCACAACCTTACCATTTTTGCAGCATGCTTTCCTGTATCACGGAAGTCCAAAAACATATCCACATCAGATCCCAGTTTGCCAAACGTGTTGACTGAAGAGCCAAAGGGCTTCACCGTGCTGTCAGGGAAATAGGCACGTGCAAAATCCCGAACCAAAGAACAGGCCAGAAACCGCAGCTTGATGTTTTCTTCTGTAAGCTGATACTCATTCAGTAGAATGTACATCTGACTGCTTATCTAGTTCAGAAAACAAACACTGTAAAAATACAATGACCCATCGTCTATTAACATATATTTTCATCTATTTAATATCAATGCAATTAGAAGGTTATTTTTCAAAACTTCAAAAAGTTTTCTTTCATACAGAGAAATTATTTTCATAATTAAAATAAATAATTTCATTTATTTACTTCATAATGTGAGTGGAAAACCACTCACATAAAATGCTAATATGTTACCATTTTAATAAAAATAAATAGCTTTATAAGTTTCACATGACCAGTTGCAAATCTGAAATAAACATGTCTTATTCTTTAATTAAGAGAGATCTAGAAACTTCTACTTACGCTGTCTGCAAGACAAAGCTTTTCAATAAGGTCTTTCACTGGAATGTGACACTGAGGAGAGAGGTGAAGTGGTGTCTCTTCAACGTGTTGACTCGCTGGGTTTTTCAGGGTGAAAGTAAAAAGTCTTGATTTAAATGGGACAACATGATGCTCTGAAGCACTTGGGATCCCAACAGCATCCTGCAACGAGGCTACACTGCTCTTTTCTGAAAACTCTATTAATGCACTGATGCCCTAAAACATTAAGAATGGAAATACAGGGTGAAATAAATGCAAACAATGCTTGAACTCATTGTACTGGTACTACTCAGATGCTCCTGGGCCTCCTGAGACAGATTAATATGATAGCCCTGAAGCCAAACACTAGGTTCCATATCTCAAAACATTTTAGATGCTTTTCCACAAGAGATTAAAAGTATTTAAGATGTGCTATTCTTGGCAGCAAGCACTAAACAAAAAAGTTCAGAACTATATTCATCTTCACAACTGAAATACTCAAAAAACACATAAAAAAGAGCTATCTCTATTGTCAGAACAATGGATGGTGCTATGTGAAGGTTTCAAAGATTTAGTGTAAAACAGGTTGCTGGCTATTCCTTAAAGGTGTTGCTTAGCTGACTTAAGAATAAAAATCAACTGCTCAGCAACTTGTGAACATAAGCACAGATAAAAACAGATTTAATACACTAAGTGTATATAATTTGTTTAACTTATGTACGAGGCCTTAACCAAATTTTCTTTTTGGTATTTCTTTTCATCTAAGTCTAGATTTTAGTTTACATCATTAATTACTTACACGATTTTCAAAAAAGAAGTGACTCTTAACATTCCCATGACTGGCTAAGTACTGCAATAATTTTTTTTCATTAAGTTTTGATGGACACTTAATTAAAACAGTCCGTTCAGCTTGATCCAGTCGTTCTGTTTGGACTTCAGCAAATGTCTTCTTTCTGGTACTGACTTCAGCATCTGTGAGAAGAAACAAGCATCAAGGCTTTTCTATGTAAACAGAAAGATGTATGGCTGGTTTTAGTACACTTAATCTCTTCCTCTGGATTGAACAACTTAAAAAAGGTTTGTCCTGGCTCTCCAAGATCATGACAGCAAAAATGAAAAGAATGAAGAACGAATGAATGACAATGAAGAATGAATGAAAGAAATATAACTGCATTTCTCTCACAAATGCATACATTTGTAGTAACAAGGAGTAGGAAAAGTAGGAAGAAAACAACACTGACTTCCTTTGGTGCACAGGACGCTTCACAATACAAGGAATCTTTTGTTCTTTAATCTGCTGCTCACCATCAAAAAACGTAGCACACGCATAAGAGTTGGGAAATGCCAGCTAGGCTGTGAGGCAGGTCTAGGCCTTTGGCAAGCTTCACTGAAATGACAGGCTCTCTTAACTACCACAAAACCAGCACTTGGGAACAATTCAACACTTGCTATTTTTACAACTCAGCACCCTCCTTTACGGTAAACACCTACTCCAGATTTTCACTTAATAATACAATTTCACCTACTCCAGCACAATAAACCCACAGACAGTCATATCTCATCACACTACTGGCAACCTGTACTGCTGCAGACAGCCTCCAGAATTCACATGGAATCGAGACATGCTGAACATCCAGAACTACGGAACTTTTTTCCCTCTTTGCATACAGGCAAAGAGGCCATCTCCCTAATCTGAAATCATCATCACTTCCCTGCATAGCTTTCAAACCAATCCACTGTCCACATCACATCAGCAGAGCCTGTGAAGCTGTTGGCTGTTAATATTTCCTTTTTGTCATTTGGATTGGGAAGCTGGGGAGCATTTCCCAGCAGCTACCATCTGCCACAAGGATATTCAGTAGAGAGCTCTTTAATCTGTTTTTGGTTTTGAAGAACCCATGGGATATTGTAGCCTCAAGAAAACCTTTAAGTATCATTGCATGACAGCTGTTAGTATTACTTGATAGTATTTATTTTTAAAAAATCTTTCATTCTATAACTTTACTTGGCTCTCACAGTATTATTTACTGTTGTAAATAACAACCACAGCAGCTCTTTCAACACCCAAGTTTGATACTAGCATTTTTAATCAGAAAATTAAGGAAGCACTTTATGAAGATGACAAATATCACAATTTCCATGGAAACAGAGAAGGATGAAGTGGAAGTGACCAAGATGCAGAAAAGGCAAGTCCCATGGATGGGTGACATGGACCAGGAGGTCTGCATTAGGCCAGATTTTTGCCTGATTTACTACCTGTACAAGCTTAGCCACTACAGAGATGATGTGATCTCACAATTTCCTCTGGCTCTGCTGTCCTTTGCACAGTCCAGCACGGCAATGATGCACAGCAGCAATAGACATCCCTCACTAGTTCTCGGCTTGTACTAATGACACAGTGCCAGTCACAGGCTTCCCGTGCCTTTTTGAGGGGGTCTCGGGATGAGCCCCGTCACTTGCTTCCCCTCCAGCTGGCATCTACGTTTACCAAGCCGCGTCCCGGGCACTGACAGCGGACTCTGCTCTCCCGGACGGCACAGGCCGACCTCGCTGCCCGGCCGGGCTGCCCGGGCCCTGCGGGGCCCCTCACGCCCAGACGCGGGCGTTGCCCGGGCGCCTCCGGCGGGGCCGA
>VZRH01001694.1:51298-70770 GCA_013397555.1 Urocynchramus pylzowi | reverse complement strand
GGGCTCAGCGCGCTCCGTGCGCGCTCCGTGCGCGCTGGGCAGGGCGGGTGGTGCCGGGGCGGCAGCCCGGGGGCGGGCAGGCGGCACAGAGCTGTCAGCAGTGCCCTGGCGGCCAGCGGGGCCAGCCCTGGCCTGGCGACATCAGGCACGGCATGGCCAGCCGGGCAAGGGAGGGCAGGGATTGTCCCGCTCTGCTCTGCGCTGGGACTGCCTCCCCTTGAGGCCTGTGTGCAGTTTTGGGCACCACAGTGTAAGAAGGATATAAAGCTTTTAGTGAGCATCCAAAGGAGGGCAGTGAAGATGATGAAGGGCCTTGAGGGGAAGACTTAAAAGGAGCAGTTGAGGTCACTTGGACTGTTCAGCCTGGAGGAGATGGAGGGGAGAGACCCCATAGAAGTCAACAGCTTCCTCGTGAGAAGAGGATGGACAGGCACTGATCTCTGTGGTGTCCAGTGACAGAACCTGAGGGAATGGCCTGAAGTTTTGTCAGAGGAGGTTTGAGTTGAATATTAGAAAAATATTCTTCACCCAGAGGGTGGTTGGGCACTGGAACAGGCTCTCCAAGGAAGTGGTCACAGCACGAAGCCTGAGAGTTCAAAAAACTCTTGGACAACACTTTCAGGTTCATGGTGTGATTTTTGGCGTTGTCATGTGTAGAGGGCCAGGAGCTGGACTTCAGTGATCCTCGTGGGTCCCTTTCAACTCAGCATATTCTGTGATTTTTTTTGAGGTTCCCAGGTCAGGCTTGAGGCGTGGGTGTGAGCAGGCCTGCCCTGTGTGAGGAAGCACCCAGCAGCCCGGGCCAGGGCTGGCTGTCAGCCCCTGTGTGAGCCCTGCCAGCCAGGGCAGGTGGGCGAGGCTGGGCATGGCGGTGAACCTGAAGGGTCGGATGGCCAAGGTGATGGGGGTCTCATGTAGGTTTTGGCAGACTGACTACTTAAAAAAGGGAAGTAAAACCTTTGGCCTGTATCAGTGATGTTGTCCAGTGGGACTAGGGAAGTATACTTAGCACTGGTGAGGCCACACCTTGACTGTGCCTCAGTGTGTCCAGTTCTGGGCCCCTCAGCTCAGGAGGACATTGAGGGGCTGGAGTAAGTCCAGAGAAGGGCAAGAGAGCTGAGAAAGGTTCTGGGCCCCTCAATTCAGGAGGACATTGAGTGGCTGGAGTGAGTCCAGAGAAGGGCAACAGAGCCAAGAAAGGGTCTGGAGAATGAGACATTTGAGGAATGAGTGAGGGAGCTGGGGTTGTTTAGCTTGAAGAAAAGGAAGTTGTAGCCAGGTGAGGATCAGCCTCTTCTTTCAGGTAACCAGTGACAGGACAAGAGGACATAGTCTTAAGATGGGCCAGGGTAGTTTTAGATTGGACATTAGGAAGAATTTATTCACAGAAGGAAGAATTAGACATTGTAATGGGCTGCCCAGGGAGATGGTGGAGTCACCATTCCCTGGAGGTATTTCAGGAAAATCTGGACATGGCACTCAGTGCCATGGTCTAGTCGACATGGTAGTGCTTGGTTATAGGTTGGACTTGATGATCTCACAAGTCTTTTCCAACCTAACTGATTTTGTGATTCTGTTTGTCTGGTCCCAGGCCAAGGCTATGAAGGCAGATGTACTGCAGTGAAGGCAGCATGTGGGATCAGAAATGAGGTGGTTGGGGCAGAGAGCTGCAGGGCACCCAGCAAGCAGTCATTGGTCTGCAGCGTGGTTCCCCAGACATGTGCTGAAGAAAATGTCATTTTCTTTGGTTCTTAAAAACATTAATGTAAAACTTGTGGGTACATCTGTAGTGTGTCTTAGGGCACTTTGTGAGTTAGTAGGTCTTCAGTGCAGTGCTGTATATATTTGTGGCAGCCTCCCAGTAAGTCAGGGTCTCTAAGTAATTGCTATGACCTAATTATTTTGGTTTTGTATTCTAGGATGATCATTAAGACAGAGAGTATATTGCTTTTAAAATAGAGCATTTCAGTTTATATCCTACTTATGTATGCCACAGAGTACAAACTTACGTTTCCTCCATCTCTCTGTGGCGAGTTTCCTCTGGAATCCTAAGACTTGTCCTGCCTAAATTCATTGATGTGGAGAGAGGACCTCCTCCTCTTTCCCTCTTTGAAGTTGGTCTAAAAATAGAAAAGGGTTTCATTAAAATTAATTGTGGGCTTGGGAAAACTAATAGCGCAAGCAAGTTCCTGAAAGAGGATACCCAAAGTACCCCAGCGTGAGAGCTGCTGCACGTTAAGGATGTGTTACTCAGCCTCCTTAACCTCCCACTTTCAAGGTGCTGCCAATTCCGCCCTCTCCTTGGTCTGGCCTCTCCTATAGCCTAATTTATTCTTCAGTCCTTCCTCTCTTTTTTCTTTCTGTAATCATCTTCAGTTTTCTTGCCTTTTTTTTTTTTTTAATTAGCAAATGCACTGGGTGGTGCAATTGAACCAAGTCAAACTGAACAAAGAAGGCACCTCTTTCCTTATGGAGGCTTGCCAATGTATTCAACATCTGTATAATCTGGAAAAGAAACCATGTATGAGCAAAGGTTAACCTTGCTAGCAGAGTTCCATATACATAGCTATAATGCTAAGGAAAAGAAAATCCTATAGTGATTCTAAACCCTTGCACATTTCAGAATGCCATTTGTGACATACTTTGGACAATTGTGAATGTCCCAGGAGAGGTAGCAAACATAAACCATTTAAACAAGGGAGTCAGGGTATCTTGATAATATACAGAGAAAAGGAGTTGTATGAACTACTAATAAACACTGAAACCTAAGGTGAGTGTTTGTCCTGAAACTTTATAATGATGGTTTTGCCATTGACTTCAGTAAGCAAATAGTCATTGCACTGCAGATGATGAACCAAAAATCCATCTTGGGGCTCCTGACACCTTGAGACAGATTCAAATCATCTGCTCCTAGTGCTGTGGCAGCGGGTTTTGTTAAAGGTGCTACTTTTCTCCTTAAAAACGAACTGACTGAAGAGGAGCTATTGGGCAGCACAGTTTTGCAAGAATTACTTCCTTATGGATAAGAAATAAAAAGAAGTCGTAATCAATTTTAGCAATTACCCAACTCACACTCGTGTGTCCCGGAGTATTTTAATACTACTGCCACTAACAAATTCTTCACGTCGTTGTCCTAAATTCCACCCGCGTGTCAGCTGAAGTTTAATTCAGACAATGTTCAAACTCGTAGGACGCAGGTGGACGCCCTCCAGATGCGCACGGAAACCTGAGTCGGTAGGAAAGGGGTTTCCCGATGCCGCCGCCGGGGACAGGCCATCGCCGCCGGGCGATGCCACGGCTGGAGCAGGAGGCGGCCGCTGGCCGGGCTTGAGGCCGGGCTGGGGCAGCGCAGCGCTTGCTCCCGCCGGGAAACCGAAATAGAAACCGGCGCCGGGGCGGCCCCGGTCCCCCGCCCTCGGCCCGGGANCCGGCTGCCCTCGGCCTCCCGAGCTGCGCCGGGGGAGCCCCGGGGCTGCGGCACCTGAGCTGCTCCCGGGGGCTGCAGGGCAGGACGGGGCTGGGGCTGGGCTCTGCTCCTGCCGCCAGCGCTGGGAGAGTCGCGGGTTTTCTTATGCCAAGTGAATATTGTCGACATTGAAATTGTTGATATTTCTTGTTCCTTAAAAGTAGAAGGTTTTTTGCAGAGGGATTGTATTTTTCAAGTTCTGTCGATAAGTTTTCTTATAAGTAAATAAGGACTTTTTTTCGTTTCTAGTGGGCAGGCACTTGTCACTTAGACCAGAAAATTATTCTCTAAAAGTAGCACGAGAGATCTTTATTGTGAGTGTATGATTGTATTGAGCCAGTCTATGCAGTTTGTGGCTAGCTTTTTTGGGGGGCGACAAGTGTTGAGGTTTTTTGTCTGTGTGGTCTTGGTTTTTAAATTTTATTTTTATTGTAGATTTTCTTCAATTATTTCCATCGTTGACCCTTGACACACAAAAAGTCTCACAGGGGCTCAGAAGTCTGGTATCCAGTTACTCTTATTTAATATGATGGATATAAGAGTGGTCTCTGGCTGGGACCAGTACACTTCTTAGGCAAAAGGGGCTGAAAAGCTAAGCAGAAAATAGAGAAATAAACCTTTGGCTTACAAATTACTCATGTGATGATGTTGAAATATTGGCAAAACTGGAGAAAGAGTCTTGTGCTTTAGCAACTGACTTAAGTGTTTGCATGCAGTTTTTTTTTTCCCACTGCAGGTAAACCCAGTTTTTTAGCTGAAAATCTAAGTATAGCATACTTAGTGATGTCATTTCTTCATGAATCTAGATTATATAGGATGATTTAGAGTACTACATGAGTACTCACCACTGATACTAGTACAGGATTTTAGGGATAAATAGGAGGAGTGAATTCCCCATTGGAAAATTGACCTTTTTTTTTTTATTTTTTTTTTTTTTTTGTCTGTATGGGAAGTATAGTACTAAATTGCTGCATAATTTAAAAAATCAGCTTTTAGAGTCTAGACACTGCTTTTATTGTGTAAACATTTAGTGATTAGAATTTGCTAGATTTAGGGAAAAAATCATTTAGGTTGGAAAAGATCTGTAAAATTATCAAGTCCAACCCAGCACTATCAAGCCCACCACTAAACCGAGTCACGTCTACATGTGTGTCTTTTAAATCCCCCCTGGGATGGTGATTCCACCACTTCCCTGGGCAGCCAGTTCCAGTGTTTGACAACTCTTTCAGTGAAGAAATTTTTCCTAATATCTAACCTTTCCTGGTACAACTTGAAGCCATTTCCCCTTGTTCCATCATTTGTTATTTGAGATAAGAGACCAGCTCCCACCTCACTACCTCTTCCTTTCAGGTAGTTGAAAAGGTGAAGGGTTTGCTACTTTTTTCAAGCATTAAAATAACTGAGAATATGCAGGTTATAGTCACTTCTTCGTGTTATTCAGAACTTTTTGGGTAGTAGTGAAACTGCCAAGAGCATTATAAGTTTTGTGCTCCAGTTTGGGGACATTTTGAGGAATGAAGCAGAGCTGGCACTTCCAGAAACTAGATTTGGTCTAATCTGTACAGATGCTTTGTGCATGAAAATGCTGTCAGAGAGTAAATTAGTTTAACTGTGGCACATATTTGTCTTTATCCACAAAAGACCAGAGCATCTAGAGGCTCATGTTTTTCTTCAGAAAGTCCCTCAGGACTAGTTTGTAACTTTACCTGACTTTACACATGAGGTCTCTTGGTTCCTTTTATGATAGCACTATTTCTTTTCCTTTGAACATCACTAATTCAGCACAAAAGAAAAAAAAAAAAAAGCCCAGGCAAAAAAAGAACCCCCAAACCCAACAAACCAATGAACTGAAGTCCTGCTCTGGGGAAAAATAGAAATCTCATTTCTTTTAAAAAGTAACCACATTCAGGCTTTGTTAACAGCCTATAGCTTGGTCATGGAGCAAGTTGAGGTGAGCTGGGGCTAGAGAACACCCACAGCATCTTTTCCTTTTTGTGATCTCTCTGAGCACCCAGGATACAAAGCCTGGGGCCTCCCCAATCAAGTAGTGCTAGTGACCACAAAGTTTCCAGCCTGGCTGCCCTAATGCTGGGGGTGTGGGTTGCTTAGGGCTGGATGAACGGGTGTAGAGTGCTGGTGAAAGTCACTGTGCCCATCTTGGGGAATGGGGGCTGGCAGAGCACTGCTCTGCCACCATCACTCACAGGGCTTGGGTCTGAGTTTGAAAAGGAACAGACACTCTGTTTCCCTTTTCTGATGCTGCATCTGCTGTCCTGTCCTGCCTTTTGAACTTTCAGCGCGTGGTCTGACTTCTTTGCCAATCAGACACGTCATTTTACTTGGTTTTCTTCACATTAGAGCTGACGTAAATACTCTAACCCATGAGAAATTTGTGCCACAGAGCTTCTACGTCCTTGTGGTGAGGGTAAGAAAGATAGTGATCATAACCAGAAACTGTACCTGGGTAAACACATTGCTCCATGGCCTCAGGGGACCGAGTCTGCTGCTTGTCCTTGAGATAAGGTTTTGTTTGCCGATTTTCGTTTTTTCTTTTCCTTTTTTTTTTTAAGCGTCTTTTTGCCTAGTTGTTATCTTTTGCCTAAAATAGATGGTGCAGTGGATTACGAAAAAGGGAAGTGAGAGCTCTCTAAAGAGGGCATGCTGTAGTCAGTTCTGCTAAAGGAAAAGGAGGTCCTACTCTTTGCTTAAGCAAGCATGAGACACAGAGAATAAAACTCAGGACCTAACCATGGAAAAAGTGAAAAAGTAGTATTTTTCACTACTACTTGGAAATCCAGATGATACAGTAGCTTGATTCTTTCGTGAGTTGCCATTTTTTTTCTGCAGAAAAATCCCCTGTTATCTCAGCCTTGTGATTACTAGCTCTTCTTTCCGTGAAGCAAATGATCTATATGAGTACAAACCAGTCCTTCTGCTTGAGCTGGTATGCAACGGCTTTATTTGTTTTGCTTTTTTTAATAGACTGCCACAGAACACTGTGAAATTATCATCAGTGGTAAATACGGGTTCAGAAAAACGTGATGACTTCAGGGATTCTATTGAGACGTTTTTAAATGGTTTTGAGTGATGTAATCAGGTTAAATACAAGGTAAGTGCTCTAGACATTTATGTGTTGGAAACTATTTGTGTCAGTATTTTAATGACTGACCGTGCATACGTTTTTAACTTGAATATGTAACTCTCTGGAATAGAAAGGAACTTCTTGGGAAGTTGAACCTACCTTGCTGTAAAACCATTCCAGCAAAATAGTTGCAATAGTAACCTCAAAAGTTATTGTTAGGATTAGTGGAAACAGAACAAACTGTTGGAAACCACTTCAAAAACTCATTGCTTTTGTGATAGCTCAGTTTCTGACTTTCTTCTGAAAGTCAGGGTGAAAATTTCAGTTCAAGTCTAGTTCTGACCAGTTAATTGCAAAAAAAAAGTAGATTTTGTATCTCAGGTGGTGACAGTTGTGCTTTGTACAATGATACTAACAGGTGCCTATTACTAGTGGAATGACCTTGCTTTGTGACCTTTCCTTCTTTCTGGATACATCACATAAATTGTCAATACAAACTTAGACATAAACTAATTGAGAAGTTAATATCTCTCTTTGGCATTCTTTTCCAAACAATGAATTTCTTTGTTTGTATTGAGGGTGCTCCTTCATTTTTGCATATCTATCTCAGTGGTGTATTCTTACTGTACCTGTTCCTCTTACTTATGAAAGCTTTATCATAATAAATTCCGAGAGTGAATGACAGGGGAGGTTAACTAGTAACTTCTAAATAAATTCCACTTGCAAATACTTCTCCATTTTGTCTTTACCCAGGATCCAAATTATGATTTTCTTCATAATACAAGTTATTAATTATAAATCTGTATAATGATGAGCTGCTGATCACTTCTGATAACTCTTTTTCATTCTTACTTTGCTAAATCAAATTTAGGTGAAAAGTGTTTTCAAGTTTGTTTCTTTTTTTTTTTCCAGGAGTGATTTTGCAAAGTGGACAGTAATGGAGTATATGAGCACGGGTAGTGATAGCAAAGAGGAGATTGACTTGTTGCTAGCTGATCTAAATATGTCTGAGGTGATAGCCATTATGGAAAACCATTATCCAGGTGAAGACATTGCAGTCTATGAAGACAGCTTAATTACCATGTGTGAAGAGACAAATCAGAATGATGAACGTGCAGAATCATTACTGTTTTGTGAAGGGGAGGTCTCTTTGATGTCCTCCGTCAAATACGGGACTGTGGAAGACCTGCTTGCTTTTGCCAATCAGGTGTCTAACACTGCAAAACAATTTAAAGGATGCAGACAACAGGAATCTGGAATCCTCTTGAATATGGTATGTATGTCTGTTTTCCTTTTACTTGGCATTTCATTAGCCATAGGAATTAGAAGTTTTTAATGATTCTAAATAAAGCTCAGTTCCAGAAGTAAAAGGCTGTGGTTTCCTATGCTACCTTGGGGCTGGAAGGGGTCTCTGAGCCTGTCAAGTCTAGCCCCTGCAGTCTCAGGCAGCTATGGAGAAAGGTCTTTTGCTCAGAAGGATCCACTCTGTTAGCTCCTAGTATCCCTGGAGGTTAGGAAACATTTCCCAGTATTGAATACAAACTTGAGACAAGCGGTCAAAAAGCAAAATCCACAACTCATTTTGTCCTTTCTGTACTTAAATGGGGCTTATAAAATCCACAGCTTGCATACAAAAGAGGGAGAGTGACTTTTTAGAAAGGCGTGTAGGGCAAGCAGGAATTATTTAAAACTAAAAGTGTAGAGATTTCTTTATTCTGAGGGTGGTAAGGCTCTGGAACAGACTGTTCAGAGAAATTGTGGATACCCCATCCCTGGAAGTGTTCAAGGCAAGGCTGGATGGGGCCTGAGCAACCTGACCTAGTGGGTGACATCCCTTCCCATAGTAGGGGGGTTACAACTAGATGATCTTTAAAATCCCTTCCAACCAAAGCCTATCTATGATTCTATGAACTATGAGGGTTTACAGGTCTGGGAGACAGTAAGAGGCTGGTGCCTCTTGTTCATGCAGTAAAACTTTCGTTATGCCAACTCCCAAAAATAATGACCGAGGATCTAACAATATAGTTCCTAAATTTGTTCTATCTGCACAAAATGTCAATAGTAGTAATGTAAGGAGAAAAAGCACATACTATCAAGTGTGATTTTAAGAGTTACAATATTATGTAATATCTCACACTGCTAAATTCAAGTATATGGATGTGTTGTTTTGAGATGTTATTTTTTTTTCCCTAAAATTGTTTGTGTTCTACAAGCATCTCTGGATATTAGTGTCATTGAACTTTTGTTTAAGATCAGTTGCTCTGGAAACAATGAGTGTTGCAATGGAATTCTATTCATGCATCTTGGTGTTGCTGCTGTATTTTCTCAAGATGCTCTACATCTGTCTTCTTAAATATCCTGCATATCATATGTTTTATATAGGAACACTGGTTGCTTGAGGCTTACTGGTTACTCAGGTGCAAAATACCACAGGGTATTGCTTTATTCTGATTTGGAGTATTGCAAAACAATCACTTTTCAACTCTGTAACATTGAAATGACACTTAGTAATATTAAATGTTTCCTATGCTTAGGGTAGACACTGTTCTACATACTCGTGGTTGTTTTGCTTGCTTATTGTTTCTACAGATGCATACAATTGGTATGAACCAAGTACTATTAGGTGCACGTGATCCCATTATGCAACTGAGGGTTGGAGGCAGGGTATTACCTGTGCATGCATTTCAGCAGGGGCACTGCTCTGTAAATATCTGCAGCATTTTGGTTGGGGTCAGGAGTGTTTCTGACTGCCTGGTGACCCTCACTGGCTGCACCGTGGCTTGCATCACAAAGGGTCTTGAAGTGCACAAGCTGGATTTCTTTTGGTTAAAACTGAACTGAAAGATGCATTGCAGCCACAGACAAATGTTCACAGGGTCAGGCTAGGAACTAGTCCTAAAAGCCTCCTGAAAACATGAGTAGTGTTGTGGTCGTTGCTGTCTTGCTCTCCAAATCAGCTCAGCATCTCTTCCTTTCCAGGATAAGGTGTAACCCATGTGGATTAGTCTCAACCCTTTGAAATGCAGAAGTAGGCAAGCAAGATGTACAGATTGTTAGACATGTACAGATTGCTTTACCCTGGCTCTAATAAGTAGAGGGGAGGCTTGTTCTCTCTACCCTAAGCAGAATACTTTTTATTGAAGGACAGCCCCCCATGCCCCCTTGGCCAAAGGTTAAGAACTTTTCCTCCCCAGATTTAGGAACTTAGAATAATTAATTTATTTCATGTAGGTACAAATCACAAATGACAATTTTAGCAGTCAAGAAGGTACTTTCCTAATTGAAAAGCATGAAGGTATATTAAGAGTGAAAACTTATATGTTACATCTTAAATAGAAATCTAAACCAAATAATCTTCCTGATATGCTGTTATTTTAAAAAGAGTAGCTGAAGAGCTGAGTATTTGAGACCCTGTGACAGACATGAAATGATAAATATCCTTGATGCGATTTTATATCTCTTCAAGAATCTTGATAAAGTAGCAGTAAGGAGATTAATGATATTCCAGATACTGACTGAAATAATTAGAAGCATATTCATAGGAAATATTCTTAGTTTTGTAGCTGAGAGACAGAAGAAGCAACATCAGAGATCAGGCAGTACTCACATGGCTGTAGTTAGACGTTTGGTCTCTCTCTGTCACGTGCAGAGGTGCAGAGGGAGGGAACTGTTTGGGAAAAAGATTTAGAGCAAGATACTGACTCAGGTGCCCTGAATCCCCTCCTTGCCTAGTTGGTGATACAGAAGAAGCAAAGCTCCCAACTTTACCCATCTAGAGGAGGCAATGTTACTCCCACTCTTCTTTTTTAAACCATGGTTTAAAACTAGAGGAAAGTGGCTGGTAAAATCAAGGCAGACTTCTTTGACATTTTACTAAGCAGCAGAAACTTCAATACAAGATGGGAAATTAAACTCCTAGCAGTACATGTGATATTAGGAAATGCTGAAACTCTTGCTCACATTGTATAAGATAACCTATGAGTAACAGGTATGTGGCATAACAAGTTAAGAGATTACAGGAAGGACAAACATGTGCAGGTAAATCTAATAACAAGAGGTGGGTAATTTCATTAACCCAGCTGCTGTTGTTGTTGTTTCAAGACAATTAATTGCAACTTACACTTCATAAGTTAGTCACTGGAGAGAAACGTGGATGCCTGGGCTGTGAATGAATGCCACACCTCACATGCTGTTCCCATTTGGTGTTACTAAATAAAGACTGCTAAGCAGCTCATGTGCATCATACACATAAGTGATATGGGTTTTTTCCCACTATACGTATAAAATTATTTAGATTAGAAGTGGTTTTAACTTCACTGTGGTTTTTTGTTATTTATTTAACTCCACAGATCACACCCAAGAATGGGCGCTATCAAATTGACTCAGATGTGCTCCTGTTTCCATGGAAGTTGACTTACAGGAATATTGGTTCTGATTTTATTCCCCGGGGAGCTTTTGGGAAAGTGTACTTAGCCCAAGACAGAGAAACCAAGAAACGAATGGCATGCAAATTGGTATGTTAGTTCAGTAGTTATATCTCTGAGCAAATATTGTATGACATACTACTTGCAGTGTATTTTCAAATATGTCTGCATGAAATTCCACTGTTGGCTGATGATCATCTTGATTTTGTTGGCCTAAACAAGGTGGGGAAAATGTACACTTCTGTTAGCTTGTTTAAATATTTTTGCTCTAAAGCTGCAAATGTTTCAGCATTTTGAAAGTGTCTAGAAGAGTGTGGAACAGTTCCAACACTCTGTTGTGCAGAGTGGATTTTCTACTTGTCTTGCTGGGGTAAAATATCAGTGTGAGATCCTGTCCCTGCTGAAGGGGGTAATAAAACCCTGCTGCTGCAGAAGTTTTAGACACTTGTCCTTTAACTGAGGTGCTCAGACTTCAGTATTCTTTACTCTAGTGCCATTGATGTCCCTGAGAACTCAGTATGTGCAACTCTGACTGTGTTTTGAGCACAGAGTTAAGGCCGTGAGATGCCTCAAAAGAGCTGCTGAGCACTGCCCTACTTTTATGCAAGCCAACATTTTCTTTCAGCTGTGCCTTTTAACATACTATTTTGAATTGAGCAGTAAATATTCAGGGCCAGTAAAAGCTCAGTTGGGACATTGCTCTATATCCCCCAGCTCATGAATAAGTACCTGTATGAATTCTCTGTGGGAAAGAGTTGGGCAGGCAGCTGTGTGCCCTCCCCCTGCAGCCTGTGTGTCCACATGGGCACAGATTGTTAGCTGCTCCTGCATAACCCACTGCAGAATTGAAGTATCCTGATATTTCTGAAAATACAAACAGTATTTCTCATTGAAATAAATGAGCCTCTTATTTGGTTCACAGACACGAGTCCAGGGGAAGAAAACCAAACAGAGCAGTAGTAGCTTTTCTGTGTGTAAGCAAACACTGCTTTTATTGTCTCAGCAATCTGCCATCAGTACTTTTTAAAGAAATATCGTGCTGCTGGCGCTCCCTTCAAAGCAGCTTTCATTTCTTGTAAGCCATAAACCAGTGCTGATAAGGCCTGAATTGAGGTCAGTAATGGGCCTGAGCACTGCAAGCACTGATCCACCTGTCAGGTGGGTGTGTAGTTCTGGTAGTGCAGATGAGTGCACAAAGCTAATGGAAAAAGCAGTGGGAATTTTATCTCCTTCACCAGGAAGTTTGCATAAAGCTTTTGCGTAATCACTGGATTTTGACGGGAATAACTCTTGCTACATTGCTTTTTCTGGTAGATTGCACTTTTTATTTGGGCATGACTCCAAAATGTCTCTCAACTTTTAACAGGATGTCTCTCAGCTGCAAAGGAAGAGAAGGCGCAGGAGCAAAGTAAAGCTCAGTATTTAAACAAGTGTATACAAGTGCTATACTTCCTTCTCTTCTGTTAATCTATAGGATAATTAGTGTTCACGTGGATAATTTGTTTTTGTTACAGATAACTGTGGTTTTGTTTCAATGTCCTAGGTCCCAGTGGAGCAGTTCAAACCATCAGATGTTGAAATACAGGCATGTTTCCGTCACGAAAACATTGCTGAGTTATACGGCGCTATTTTGTGGGATGAGACGATCCATCTCTTCATGGAAGCTGGAGAGGGAGGATCTGTGATGGAAAAGCTGGAGAGCTGTGGCCCTATGAGAGAGTTTGAAATAATTTGGGTGACAAAGCATATTCTGAAAGGACTTGACTTTCTCCACTCGAAGAGGATTATCCACCATGATATCAAACGTATGTCTGTGTGATTCCTCAGGGTGCTTCCTGGGCTGGGGCCCTGGGGGAGTCCCTGGGACTGAGCTGGGGCACACAGCCTTCCATCTCTGAGTGGGAGGGATGGATAATGCTTAACAAATGGCAAGGTCAGGTTCTTGAGGTAATAGTTACTTACACTATTTATTAATTCACTTCAGCAGAGAGGGTAATTAGAAAGTTGTAGATCCTATGCCATTCATGAGCAACTCAATTTAAATAAAAACCTAAAGAGTGAAGTTATCAGTCTGTGTTCAGACAGAAGTTTCCTGCTTTTAATATAAATTCATCCTGAATGTTTCCATGCCCACCTTCAACTCACACCTTCTTTTAGGTGTTACATTTCTACACAGCTGTTCCTCAGTTTGAGAAACTTTGGAAGTAAATACATAATTTGTGCTGGTTCTTTTTCTTTCAACAAGTACAGCAAATTTTAATATATGTTTGCTTTTAAAAAACTCTGGTTATTAACATCTATAAATAATCAAACATATTGATGTCAAGTCCAAATTAAATACACTGGTATTGAGATGCTTTAAAATTCAATTTTCATGTGTTGCATTTAAATTAGTATTAAACGCTGTTTCTCCCAGTACCATCTTGGCCTGCAGATGCATCTCTGTGAGTTTATTAGCTAAACTTGAGGGTTTAAAACAGAAATATTCAGACTGAAGCATTGTAATAGTTCACAGAAGTGAACTATTAGGAATTGCTAAATTTTTATCTCAGTTTTGCATTTTTGGTTTTTGTTTTTGTTTTTTTTTTAATTTAGTATGGGTCAGTACTTTAGATGTAAGCCTTTGACAGCTACAAAACTGCTTATTTTTTCTCTTTATTTTTCTTTCTCATTTGTAGTAAGAGTCTTTCCTATGGGTTTATTTTAATTGGCAGTAACAAAGTCATTAATTAAACAATCTGAAAACCAAACCAGCACAAAGCCTACTACATCTAGGTAGTGGATAGGAGAACCAGCCCATTGTGAATGTGGTGGATGTGAGTGTGTTTCGCTTTTTCCAGCCTTTCCCTGTGTTGGTGATGCAGGACAGATGATGAGGCAGAGGTTGGCTGGAGCAGATGTGGTTGCCCAGAGGTGCCTGGGGTGAGCCCTGACCATGCTCCTGCCTTTTTGGTGCTGGGGTGAGCTGGGTAGTCCAGGCCTAAGGTGGAGCCATGCCCACTGCCTGGCAAGGCAGCCTCCATGCAGGGAGCAGTGTGTGTTTTCCCTCCCCAGGTGGAATCAATAGAAAAGACTGTTTCCCAAAACCCCTGATTGCTTCCTCAATCCATCAGCTGCTTTTGAGTTGCAATTGAGTCTGTTCTGCTGATACAGAAGATGGGGATTTTATTGAGAGTTACAAATGCCCTGAACAAGGAAGGGGAGGAAGACATTCTGGTTCTTGGGAGGTGTTCAGTGCTGCCACTGTTTTTAACCCTTGGTTGGAGAGCAGTTAAACCATCAGGCTGTTTGGTCAGGAGAGCTTCAGTCCAAAATCAGCTGCAGCTGGGGCTGGGTATGGTCCCAGGCAGGAAGCAGATCCTGCTGCACTGTGGCATTGTGGCCCTTTGGAAGATCTATTATGGGGTGTTTAAAATCCATATCTTCAAAGTTACCCCTAAAATGACAGATTTACATAGTCTATAGCGCTGGGAAGGAGGCAGCTGTGTGGAGCATTGCTCCAGAAATCAGTACTGCTGAAATCAAGTCTGCCCTCCCACTGGGTGGTCATGGTAGGCACTGTCAAGACAGAAAATGGCCCACAGTTTCCTGTAAGGGAAATGTGTTTCTGTTGTGTAACTTGGAGACTTCATTTTACCACATCTTCTGAAACAGCAAACAAGAATTTCTCAAGGCTCACACCAAGCACTACATTCTTAAATATTTGATCAGAAATACAGCTGCAAACAAAGCCTCTGAGTACAAAGTTGTGCCTTAGGCAGAGTTTTATGAAGGAAAGTAAATTAAGCTCCTAGATACTGCTGCAGTTCTGAGGGAGTTTGAAATGCTCAGTCTTCTATTATTTTTACAGCCATTGTCTGTCCTCTGTTGTCATGCTGAGCTGCCCTCACAGACCAGTGCAGGTGACTGGTGTGGCTGCTGTGGAAGGGCCCTGGTTACTCTCTGTTTCTGTCTTCATGTAAATTGTTACTCTAGAAAATCCTCTTGGTGAGCAACAGTTGTGCTGTTTCTAGCCAGAGCTGCACAGCATGATCCCCACTTTGGAGACCTTTGAACATCTTCAGAGCACTGTGCTGTGGTGCCTACCAGTCTTTTGCTTTCCTCCTCTAGCCTCAGCTATTTTCGTTCTTTGTCTTTTTTTTTTTTTTTTAATTTTAAGGTAAGAAAATGACAAAACATTGGTTCTTTTACATAAACCAGACCAGTTTGATTTTTAAGATATGATTTAAAATTGAACCAAATCATTACCAGACCTATTTTGGCTAGAAGGATATTGGCTGTAGAGAGTGGTTGTGCTAATCTCTCTCCCTTTTCAGGCAGGCATCTGAATGAAACAGGAGTGTTGTAAAATAAATACCAAACATGCCAGACACTTAAATGATGTAATTTTTGGTTTTCTTTTAGCAAGCAACATTGTCTTTATGTCAACTAAGGCTGTTTTGGTGGATTTTGGCCTAAGTGTTCAAATGACTGAAGACATTTACTATCCCAAAGACCTTAGAGGAACAGAGGTAAGAAGCTGAAGGGACAAAAGCCCTTATATTGCATTAGTCCTATGGTTTTGGTGTTTAGGCTCAAATTTGAAGCTGGAGAGTTAGAAGCATGGGTAAAATAGTTACTCTAAAATCTATAAAAAACTTACAAACATTAATAGACTCTCAATTCTATTTTTATTTTCAAATTGCTGAATGGAATGCTTTGAAAGCCATGTCACTTTCTCTGCAGTCTCATTTGTTAGCAATTGTTCACTGAAGTCAAACAGTACTCTGAGGAGGGTTGTTTGCAGTGTTTCAGCTGCTGATCAGAGACACTTCAAACAGGAATTTGTTCTTTGCTCTAGCAAAGATTTCTTCTGAGATGCTCACTATGGACTGGGGTGACCTGCTCAACACTGTATTTGGATTCCTCCTTCAAAACCACATAAATTACCCCAGATGTCTGGGTTTCATCTCTTAGCCCTTCTAAGCCCTGATCCCCATCTTTATGTAACCCTTTGGTTCTTCAGAGGTTATGCATGGCACAGTTCATGATTATCTGGTAAAATTGCTTAGACATTACAGTGATGGAGGTGGGGTCCTTTTAAATGGTCTCAGTGACTTTGAGATTCTGCACACCACTTGGGCTGCATTCCTGCTGAGGTGTTTCCAGGGCTGGAGTTTTAGCAAACAGCCAAGCAGCAACACTTAGCTTTGACAGCTGCTGCAGATGTGGCATTTGTGCTCTCTGTTGCTGGAGGAGATTCTTTACAGGAAATGCTTTAGCTGAGATGTGGGCACTTAGCCTTTTAATAGTCTTCCACATGTGTCAAGAGGAAATCCTTGTGTAACTGACAAAAAAACATTTCACTTTTTAGAAGGGTAGGATAAGTCAAGATTTCACAGAAGGTCAGGTTTGTTTGTTTAATTTTTTCAAGATAATTGAGAAAACACTTGAATATTTGTTTTCAGTGTCTGTCTAGTCAGGGCAGTTAAGAGCTTAAAATGCTTGCTGAACTGGAAGCAGCATGCTTTCTGGCACTTCATGCATGGACTTTGTGGGGTTTTTTCTTTGGTTTGGGGCTTTTTGTTGTTTAAGGGAGTTTTGTGTGCTGTTAATAAGAACAGTGGTGGGTATGAGTTGGTAGGGTATTTCCCAATGATGGAGATATGTGTAAACAAGACATTTCCATGATTGTGGAGCAGACTAGTGAGGATCCACTTCTGGATCTGCAAGGACAGGCCAAGGTTGTGTTAGTAAGAACAAGTGAAAAGTGAAAACACTTCAGTGTTTGCCAAGTGAAAAACACTTAGTTCTTCATTTAATAGGAGGAAAATTCCACGCACTTTAACACCTGCAGTCCTGTCCTCAGAAGCTGATAATCCCCCCAACCCTGAAATATGGCCATGTTTGGTGTTTGCTGTCTCAGGGGAGCAGGAATCCTGCTGCAGCATTGCAGCCAGAAATGAGGTTGGAAAGACAGCACTTGGAAAGGAGATTTTCAGATATCAGTGAAAGACTTACAGGCTAATGTTTCTGATGCTTCTATAGGTTTTTCTGCTCACAGTCTTCATTCTAGGCATCTTCCTCTCCACAGTGCCTAATCCTGTCACCCAAAAATGCCCTCTGTAGTCTGGCTTTCTTGATGATTTTTTGTTCAAAGTAAGATCTTAACTCTCCAAAGTCCACTTGAGTTTTGCACCCTGTATTATGCAGCCTTAATAAGAGGTGCAGTTGTCCTGTTGTTCCTGCATGTAATTGTGCAACCCCAGTTGGGGCTCTGTCACTGCCACACAGCATTGTGCCAGTGAGCTGGCTGGTTTCTCTTACATCCCTGGTATTGGCAGGGACTTGTGTCCTTGAAGGAAGTGGCAGGTGGAGTAACCTTTGTCCTGTGCATGTTTTCTGGGAGTTATATTTTTATTCACTTCTGTAGCACAGGAAGTCTGAATGTAGTGAATCTTTGTGTTTATAAAAATGAGTAGTTACAATTCTGGGCAACAGGATTGAAAGGTAGTTAAATTTTGTTTAGATGGTGTAGTGTGAAAAACAACTGGTGTTCCTGCTTTTGTGTACAAGTCATGCAGAACATTAAACTATGGTTGTTATGAAACTGCTCTGCAGGAAATACTTTTTCTAGGCAGTTGCTACACTTTCTGTTATGCTCCTGTCACTTTGTTAGAATATGTAAGCTTCAGTTGCAACCATTTGAGGGTAAAAAGTTGTCTGCTAAAGTTTATGGAGTGTGGAAGGTATGATTCATTCTCAGGACTGCTAAACTAAAACTGGCACAGCATGAAGAAAGGACTGGTTTTCTGCTGCTGTGACTGGTCTGACTGGCAGGCAAGTGCCAGCCCACCAGTCAGAGGGAATGAGAATGGGAAGTTATTAATGGCTTGAGCTGTCTGCTTTGGTGACAAGACTCCTAGACCAGTCTGAAATCAGAGCTTTGGAGCTCATTTTTGATTTTTTGTCACTGTGCAGTCAAGGTGCATCTTGACCATTTTCCCACCTTAGCTGCAGACAGGATCTTGTGCCAGCATTCTTTTTTGAAGGCAGCTGCTTTTTGCTTATGTAGATTTCACTCAAGTTGCACTGTATTGGCCAAAGACTTCTTTTTACAAAATTAGAACTTCTTTTCTTTTCTCCTTATGAGACTTAAAGGTGGAGGGTGCAGATGCACTGATTCTCTCTTAGCCCTGAGGAAAGCAATGGATAAGTCAGCAGCAGCTGCAGACACCTGCTGAGGCTTTGCACACACTTCCAATCACAAGTTCTATTTGCAGATAGGGAATGTAATTTACTGAGAATTTTTCCTTGGAATTTGGTGAGCCCTACAGCCGTTCTCAATCTGTGGTAATAAGCAGTCAAACCATGTGGTGGTGACTTAACTTCCTGCCCTTGTGTCAGTGAATGGCTTTTAATATGATTCTTTGTGTCAGGATGGCTTGAACTAATTAAAGTTTGTTTGAATCCTTTAGAGGGAAATTGGGTGAGGGAAAAGTTGGAACCAGAAGCAAATATGGTAGCTTGCTAACCCAGTGTGCTGTGGGCTGTACCCATGTGGTGTTGAAACCTGCTCCCCAGGCCAGTGGCAGTGGCAGAGCTGTGCAGGGTGTGTCTCCTGCATCCTGCCCATCTGGTTCTCCTCCAGCTGCACTCTGAGCTGCCTGTTGCTGGCAGGAGCTTCCAAGATCCTTCTTTAGACTCTTGGCAAATTCAAATGTTTCAGTGAAATGTTTGGATGGAAACTATTTTGGCCTCTATCAAGAAAGATTAGAATTTTTGGTTTGGAAAAAGTTTAGAAGAGGGATTCTTGTCTTCATAGCTGCCCTGGGTGTAATCTAGTGGAAAGGGCACCTAATTTTTAATTTATGCATTGCCTAGACCTGGCTTGTTCCTCATGATCCCATTTCTCAGGATAATGCTCCAACGTGCAGGTTAGTGGACAAGAAAGAGGAGGTAAGAAGAGTAAAGAAGACAGGAGGGTCTATATCTGTCAGTTCTGCTCAGAAGGCTTGTGTGGTATTCCGTGTAACTGGGATCTGAGGGGAGGACTCCTACCCCCATCTGGGTGGCTGTCAGTACTGTTCACCCTCTCTCTTTAGCTCAGCCCAGCCATTGTTCAAGCAGGATGGAGCAGTCCCAGCAGTGCCCCACAAAACAAACTGGAAATTCAGGCACCTCCTTTTGTTGTGGAGGGATGAGGCTACTGCCACTCATCTGAACAAGGCAGAGCCATGGCTTGAACCTCAGCCTCTCACAGCTCAGCTAAAGCCCATAGCCACTGAGCTGTGGCCTGTCTGAGGAGGGCAAGCCTGGAATATGAGTTTGTCCAGGTACTGTCTCTTTGGCTGTACTCTCACGCAGAGCAGAACAATCTTATTTCCCAAATGGTGCTTGCAGGTACACTACTATGCATCCCTTCAGAGTGGGGTTTCCAGGATCACAAAATGTCATTAAGTCATCTTTGGTTGTTGTTTTCCCCTGTTGAGTAATCTTTTTTTTTTTTTTTTTTTTTTTT
>VZRH01001694.1:32654-51238 GCA_013397555.1 Urocynchramus pylzowi | reverse complement strand
TTTTTTTTTTTAACTATTTTTCACAGATTTACATGAGCCCTGAAGTTATCCTTTGCAGAGGCCACACAACAAAAGCAGACATCTACAGCATGGGAGCTACTATCATCCATATGCAAACGGGCATCCCACCCTGGGTGAACAGATATCCTCGTTCTGCATATCCCTCCTACCTCTATATTGTGAGTGTCCTCAGCAGAGCCAGCTCAGTGTCAGTTGGAGGGTTTCCTGTACTCTTGGTGGGAAAGCTCCAGTCATATAAAACCTGTCAAAATATTTGTCAGAGAGATTATATCATCCTTTTTGCTTCAGGGGTGGGAGGGAGGGAGGGAAGGAAGAAGTGGGTTTTGATCTCTTAGGGGAAGACAGAGACTGAGCTGGAGTTGTCTCTGTGATTTGTGTTTCAATTTACAGGCCTTGGGTTTACTGGAAGGACAGGGTTAGATCAGTGTGAGACTTGATTGAAACAAGCCCATCTGTCTTCTACTTGTCTGTTTTCCTTAGAAGTTGCAGATAAAAACTGGAGCCTAGCAGATTTGATTCTCTGACTCTTTCAGTGTGGTATAGAAATCTGGTGAATTTGCATTGCATTGAATTTTAGGCTTACTTGAAGCTTCTTTGAGTTTTTAAATTCATTAGAAAATCTGTTTTTTTTAAAGTAGATTTTGTGTAGTTGCATGTTCTGTTCTAGTTGATCAGGCCTACTTAGGGAGGTGATGAGTCTTAATTGGGGAATTCCCAGACCACTCATGTGGTTATCCGTGACTTCCTCTTCCACTGTTTTTGGAATAACTGTTTCCATGGTCGTTTTTCATTCCAACAGATACACAAGCAAGCTCCCCCCTTAGAGGATATTGCTGAGGACTGCAGCACTTCCATGAGAGAATTGCTAGAAGCAGCTCTGGACAGGAATCCTAATCACAGGCTGTCTGCAGCAGACTTACTGAAACACGAGGCCTTGCACCCTCCCCCAGAGGAGCAGCCGCGGTGCCAGAGTCTGGACTCGGCCTTGTTTGAGAGGAAAAGACTGCTCGCGAGGAAGGATCTGCAGCTGCCAGAAAATATCACAGGTAATGGGATTAGGCTCACTTGCCCTGTGCTTTCTAGACTTTACTTTGTGTCGATTCTTGATTTGAATGTGTGGTAAGGAACCAACGAAACTCAAAGCACATCTGGAAAGTGACCAGCGACCGGTGAAAATCCCAGTCAGATGAGGTCAGACCCCGAGGTCATGAAGTGATCTGTAAAACGCCCATTGACTTCAGTGGGGAGGAACCTAGCCTGACTTCTGCGGGCTCTGGAAGGACTGGCTCTTGGAAAAGCCGTGGCAATCATTCAGGGCACTTCATGAAGTATAGATTGTTGTCCCAAATGGGCTCAATTTGCCACTCTACTAGAGATGTTACAAATCACTCTTGATTTGTGAATAACGACAAAGTCCAACAACCACCAGCAAATCCAACACTTTTTGCCTCTTTAAGGAAAAACACACACACCAAACCATAACTAATGTTGCTGAGTGTCAGCAGTACAAGCCCTTTGTTTTAAAACCAAAAATGACTGTGGGATAGAATGCTGTTGCCCTTGTGCATTAGTAAGTGCTTAATGAAGTATAATACACAAACAAGGTAGGAAACAGCCCTTTCAAGCTCAAGCAAGATTTAGTGCCAACAACCTGCCAACAGGCTTCAAAATGCTTTTCTTCTACTTACTAAATACATTAGGAGGGTTCTGACAAAAGGCGTTGAAAGACTCTTCCCAGACAAGTGGTTTATTTAATTGGGATAAATATTTCGAAAGATATCTGTGCAAAGTTTTGGGTACTGGAATGCATAATTGCTGCAACAAATTCACTGAAAAAATCAGTCTCAGTTTTTGAATTTAGAATGGCATTGTAACTTCTGGATTTTGCCTTGGAGGTGCATAATCCTTTGACCAGCTCAGACTATCTGAATCAATTCTTTTAAAAATTAAGAGAATATTGGACCATTAAACTTGGACTTTATAATAGGTGCTTGAGTTTCCAAGACACTCATTTTACAAGTATTCAGGGGAATTCTGCCATTGCAAACCCAATCTGTCTTTTCAGACCTTGATTTAAAAGGAATAAAGAATCTGAAACTGATGGTCCTGTATTTGTTCTCTATTGTCACACCCAGACAAAGATGATGTCCTGTGTTTAGATGAAAATTTCCCTATGAGGAAGCAGAATTCTCAGATGACAGAAAGTTTGCTCCAAACTCTCCTTTAACACTATAGCTCAGAGGATGAGAAAGCTCTGCCTAACTGTCCCAGCTGATGGAGACTTTTTTTTTAAGCAGTTGAACACACTTGCTGTTTGCAGTTGCAAACTGCTTCCTTTTCTTTGTCTTAGAGTTGTGGGTTGGTTTGTTAGATTTTATTTTATTTGAGGTTTGACTTAAGTTGTTTTTAAAAATTTTCTCAACCACAGATTAATAAGATCAAACAATAGGCAAAATATTCCAGTAATACTGACAAATATGAAAATTAACTGATTTTAGTTAACTGACAGCTATTTGTGCAGTAGTGACATGGTTTCTCTATTTTCTTTTTAGATTCCTCATTGTGTAATGGGAGCATGGAAGAGTCAGACCTGCTAAAGAGACAAAGATCACTCTACATAGACCTTGGAGCTCTAGCTGGTTACTTCAATATTGTTAGGGGACCACCAGCCTTAGAATATGACTGACTCAGTAACATTTCATGTTGATGAGTCAGAAATGGACCTCTACCTCTTAAAACTTGATTTTAAGACTTGATTTTCCAATTTGTACATAAAAACTATTGCCATTATAGGCTGTCAAATGTGAATAGTGTTTAATTGCACAGATGATTAAGCTAAACCCTTAGGGGCTCTGATAAGCTGATCCCAAGCAGTGATGTTTGTGTGTCTGCTGGTTGACCCACAAGAAGATGGCAAAAAGAACACTGCTGCTGGGAACGTCTTAATCCAGGATATCTTCCTGTGCTGGGCCTTGCACTTTTGTAAAACTTATAATATATGCTTGCAAATAGTGTCAGAAAAAAAAATATTATATAATTTAGTATGTGGGCTGTAAGATTCAGTCTCTCTGAGCTGTCCTTAGAAAAAACCTTCCTGCCACCCCCCACCCCCAAAAAAAAGGAAAAAATAAGTCCTTGATTTAACCAGTTAATGACTGGTTCAGTCTTGTTCTGTCTTTAAGACTTGGTCATTCTTGGTCTTTAAGACTTGGTCAGGCTCTAGTCATTCTTAATGAAAGTTAAGAATGTCTGTGGAGTCAGATTATCATTTGTTTGCAGATGTGTTTCAACTTTGCATCTTCCCTGGGCAGTGGGAGCTAAGAAGGAGGCTGTCCCTTTCTCTGTGGGTCGAGGGAATCTTTCACTGGCAGTATCAGTTAGCTTTGGGATTTGCACAGCAAGTTGGCCCTGACAAAGTATGACAGTGACTTCGACTCCTTCCTCTGTTACAACTACTGCAAAGGTATCTGTGATAGTTTTCAAGGGTAGATCAAATGTTATTCCCTATTGGTAACAGTGGGCAGGCTCCAAACTCTTGCTTTTTAATACTTTAAAATTGTACACATGTATAATTGCTGTGAGTGCTACGGTTCGGAAAGCGTGTCATTAGTGACAAGCAGTGTTTATGTTCCTATGGAAATGGAATTATATTGTTCTTGCTGTGCCTCATACATTTGAAACATGATGTTTTGGATGATAGTAAAACTATGTAAACTGCATAGTTCTGTACATCCCATGGGATGAGAACGTAAACTTTTATAAAACTCTTTCTGATGCTTAGGATGACTCTTCATAAGCGTTTGTGTTAAATGGCATACTGTGTATGTTGTACACTGAATCTTTTCTGAAGCACAGTCTCTTTTTCATGTCTGTTATTTAATGCTGCTCCTTTCTAACACATGATCTTAAACAGATGATTTCTAGTTTGATACTGATATGGTCAAATGAATAAATCCAGCTCAGTGCCTTGAGATGTGGTCATTCTTCCTTCATCTTCAAAACCAGCATGGGGCTGCAACTGCATTTGGGCCAAGACCCCCTGCCATGGCCCAGGTACACTACAGGCATCATTCCACTTGTTTGGAAGTAGGGTGAAGGCAGTTGCTGATGGATTTTGGACTCTGGTAATAGATGGTAAGTATTTCTGGCAAAATCTCCTTCTCACACCCCAACATTGCTTATGAACTGCCTGGATGTTGCACAGTAGTTGTGTACAACATGGAGCACTTCAGTCCTGTTGTTAATTGCTGCAAAAAATGCTGTTGGGAATAACCCACTTGCTCTAGTGCTCTGTGCAAAATCTCTGGATAATAAGTTGCTTGGAGGAGAGCTGTGTGAGGGAGCCCTCTTAGTATTTATACTGACTGTAGTGATCAGGATATTCAGGGATCAAACTTTCCCTGTGGCTGACTTAAAGAAAACATGACCTAATGGTTTGGATGGCCACCTTTGGTTTCAGAGACCTGTGTTGTTCAATTTTATGATCTTTTGCTGATAGCTTTTGATCTTTAAGGAGATAAATAGAATTAGTAGGAAGCATCTTCTCAAGTAACTGGAGGTGGGTTTATAATCTCTCCCTTAGTTTCCTTTCTATAAAATTAAGGTGTTTATTCTCACCAAATAATGGCTAGGGGTTATGCAAAAGCTTATCAAGTGCCTGTATACTTCAACAATGAGTTCCATGTCAAAATTGCAGCCTGCTAGTGGTCTTTTACCTTTGCTCTAAAAATGTTACACTGACTTTTCTAATTTTTTTTCTGTAAGCCATTCTCCTTTCCCCCACCCAGTTAAATATTTTAGCATGGAAATCTGCATATGGAGACACTATTTAATATAGGCTCACTACTTCTTATTTGGGTTTAGTTATGGCTGTTATATATCTTCTTACTAAGAAAGTAGTAAGTGACCAGGTTATCCAAAATAATTACAGTGTATGTATTGCCAGACATAAGTAATAAGGTTTGGCTGGGTGAACCAATAGCTCTTTATAGATACATCCACATGTCTGAACAGTACGAGGGTTCAGGATAATTATCACTTCAGAGGACTGGTACACAACCAACAAGCAGCTGTTCAGGTATGCTGAACACCAAGCATTGCTTCCAGCTCTGTCAGCTTTCTAATAGCTGGGGACTGTTTCTCAGGTGAGCCTTAGGCTGCAGCATAGCAGGAATTTCTCTCTGGAACAATACATCACATCCCAAGCATCCCACATCCCTCAAGCATATCCCACAGTAGTGATCCCTGCATTGTGTAGGTCCACTTGTTTATACCAGCACCTGGGGAATGAGGTCAGGGAAATGATCTGGGTTAGAAATATCCTGGGAGGGGGAAGATTACTCCTCCAATCGGGTTGCCCGAGCAGCTGTGTACTCACAGCAACTGAGGCTGGAGGTGAGGGGGAGGGAATGAAAATGGATGGTGGGAAAACCCTGTGCCAGTAGCACAAGTCCCAGGGTTTGGCTGGTCAGTGCTGAGCCATGGGATTTTGCAAATGGTTTCCCTCTGTTTATGTTGATTTTGGGTGTGTAGTTTCATTTTCTCTTGAGGGAACACTGAGACTCATGCTAAACTGCAGAGGAAAACACAAGAGCACAGGGAAACCCACTGCTCACAATAACTGATTGTGTTGGTTTTGGCTGGGGTAGAGATAATTTTCTTCACAGTAACCAGTCCAGGGCTGTTTCAGCATTGTGCTGGGAACGGTGCTGATAACAAGGGATGTTTCTGTTATTGCTGAGTGGGGCTCACAGGGCCAAGGCCTTTTCTGCTGCTCCCAGTGTCATGCCAGGGAGGAGGCTGGGGGTGCAGCAGGAGCTGGGAGGGGCCACAGCTGGGCCAGCTGATCCCTCCTGGCCCAAGGGATATTCCAGGCCATCAGATGTCAATCTCAGTGTGTAAAGCTGGGGGAAGGAAGGGGAACATTCTGAGTGATGGTGTTTGTCTTCCCAAGTCACCGTTACATATATAATGGAGCTCTGTTGTCCTGGAGATGGCTGAACACCTTTCAGCCCATGGAAAGTGGTAAATGGATTCCTTGTTTTGTTTTGTTTGTGTGCACAGCATTTGTTTTATCCTTTGGACTGTGTTCATCTCAATCCATGAGTTTTCTCGCTTGTACCATTTCAGTCCTCTCCCTCATCTCACCAGAAGGGAATGAGAATTTGGTTGCCTGCTGAAGGTAAATCACAACACTGATGAAATTAGGGAGTCAAATGTGCCTTTTGTTCTCCTGGGCTTAGCAGGTTTCTTATCTCAGCTGTGACCCTGGGACTGAGATCACTGTGATGCTCCTCAGCAAGACTTCCTGATGTTTGGAAGTTAGAGAGAAGCTGCAGTAGAAGTAGAGAGCAGTTTGCCAGCCCTCCTTAAGTGCAGAGCTGATGGGAATGGGGAAGGAGGCCCCTGGCCAAGCCTTAGTCCCTTTGTTGGGACCTTGGGGAAAACAGAGCATTGCTCTGGCTAATTGGCAGAAGCAAAGAAACAGCAGGGGAAGAGTCACAGGTGGTGTGACCCTGCCACAGCTGGGAAGGCCAGATTGGTTGTCTGGGAAGGACTGGGACATAGGAAGATGCCTGGTGCTATGCATGGCCAAAACTGGGAATATTGGCATGGCTGGGAACAGCCTCCCTTGGGGCTGTACTAGCAGCTTCCAAGACAGGCTCAGACACCACGGAGGCTTTCTTTGCTTCCTATGCTTTGCTTTGCATCCCATGCCCAGGGACTTTGCAAATTCCCATCACAAGGGCACCAAATCACAGTTTGGAGCCCAAGCAGCCTTTTCTTTTCTTACAGGAAAGACCCAGCAAGGTCCATTTCTAAAACTGCTACCATCCAAAGCTAACAATTCAGACAAGGTGAAAACAAATCTTTATAAACTGTGTGCTGACCAAACTCAGCAACGCCCAAAAAAAATTCCAGCCAGACTTTGGGAGTGGCTGGTTACAGTCCCATGGGTGCAGGCGTGCTGCTTCACCAGACACAGCCATGCTGACAGATACTGGGGCGTGGTGACTCACCAGGAAGGAGGTGAGCTGCTGTGACAGCTTTGCTCACCTGCACCCACACCTCCTGGCAAGGCAGCAGCACGTGGCACCTGAGCACAGAGGTAGCGTGGCCACAGGGACAGCCTGAGCATGTCCAGGGGCAGGTGGCTTGGTCCAGAGAGAGGCTGTGAGGGGGAGGATGCTCCCAGAGTGAGGTGTGCAAGAGAAAATGGCTGTAGCTGATCCTCATCAAAGCTACATGCAATGGCAGCCTCAAATCTGGTCTCAAGTGTTGGAGCCATGGTCAGAGGAGGGATGCTACCACGGTGTCCATGCACAGAGACCATGCCCCACTTGCAGGCTGTGACATTAAGCATAGCTTTGTCACGATGAAAAAGTCAAATAATTAGTGATTTTTGCAGAGTTTCAGTCCTTCCTGGTGCTTATAGCAAGTCACATGCTGGAGTGTCATGCAGCCAAAGAAGGGCAAGGGATGGAAATGAGAGAAGGCAGGGAGGGACTCCACGAGGTGTGTGTGCAGCCCAGGAGGACAGGGTGGCAGGAAGGTGTCCATCAGACCTCCAGAGGTGAAGTGCCACAGAGTCACTGCTCAGCCACAGGCTTATCAAGGCTGCTGGCAGTGCAAAGACTCTAACTCTCACAGTAAGCCAAGGTCAACTTTTCTCCCCCTTCCTAATTGTTTAACCACAGCTGGCACCCAAGTATTGTGCAGCTGCTTGCTCAACCCCTCCCCATCCCTGGAGGGAAAGGAAGAACACAAGGGACTCAGTAAAAAAAAGGAAAAGAAAACAAAACTTGTGGATTGAGACAAGAACAGTTTAATAATGGAAACAAAGTAAAATGTGATAATAATAACAATTGTAATTTTAAAGAGAAAGAAAATATAAGACAAATCAAAAATGAGTGATGTACAATTCAATTGCTCACCACACACTGGCCAATGCCCAGCCCATCCCTGAGCAGCAATTGCCACCTTCTGAGCAGCTCCCCCCAGTTTATATATTAAACATGATTTTCTGTGGTGTGGAACATCCCTTGGCCCAGTTTGGGTCAGCTCGCCTGGCTGTGCTCCCTCCCAGCTCTTTGTGCTCCTCCTCACTGGCAGAGCATGAGACACTGGAAAGTCCTTGACTTTGTGTAGGCACTTCTTAGCAACAGCCAAAACATCAGTGTGTTATCAACATGAGTTTCATTTTAAATCCAAAACATGGCACTAAGAAGAACTCAGCAGTACCAGTTTTCTTCTAAGAAGAAAAATAATTCTATTCCAGCTGAAACAAGAACACCTCTCCCCTTAAAAAAAAAAAAAAGAGAGAGAGAAAAGCAAATACAATTTGCCAAAAGAGGAAGTCTACAAAACCTGTGTGAATTTCCAGTGTAGGTCTTTTCCCTTTGTCAACTCCTCTGTTGCCTGTTCAAATGGCAAGTGAGGAGGAGCTGCTGCTTGTGGACCTGGTGCAGGTAAGCTCGTGGCAGTGCTGACCCTGAGCACAGCCTGTCCTGTGTCCCACCATCCCTGCCGATGCCCCTTCACAAACCTTTATTCACAAAGTGGGACAGAGATCCCCTCAAATGAACTGTTTCTCCTTAGTTTTGTGCCTAATAATAGTTTCCAAGGCTGGCCTGGTGTCCCCATCAGCCATGCAGCTTCCCTCCCCTCTCACAGTGCTTGCTCTCCGTCTGCAGCTCTGTCTGGCACCCACAAGTCACCGTCTGCACTGCACATCCTGCACTGCCAGCCAGCCTGGTGGCCCTCTGGCACAGATGCAGAGGGACTTGTGGGAGGCTGGCACGTGGATCTGCCTCTGCACAGGGCCACCAGCCCTGGGATGGCATCTGCCAGAAGTGGCACAGGTGGGGGTGTGTAGGGACCCCTGGCTCCTCCTCCCACGGAGCTCCTGCCACGGAGCCTGGAGGTGTCCAGTTCCAGCTGTTGTGCTGAGCAGAGCCAGAAGCATGGCCATGCCCCAAGGATGACAGGAGCCCAGTGACACCGTGCTGCCATCACCCACATGCTGGTGGCCCGAGGACAATCTGGAGCCCTGGGAGCACTGTTACCCTGGGGCTGGGTACTGTGAGGACTGTGGCTGCACTTTCTGGCATACAGAGATGGCGAGAAGCCAGCAAAGGCCTCCACTAAGGGATGTGTTTGAAAAGTGGTCTAAAGACCCCATGGTTTGACTGGTCTAACTGGCTCCTGCCCACCCTGCAGACCCTCTGAGGAGGGACATGTATCCTGCATCCTTATGAGTTTGAGTGTAGGTGGTTTGGAAAGAACAGAAGACCAGATATCACTGTCTCAGGCAGAGATGGCCAAACACCATGGCATTTCCAAGTACACACTGGGTTGTGTTCAGGGAAAATCAGATAATTTTCTGCATAAGAAAGGATATTTTAAAGCAAGCAACAAGGCTGAGGTTAAGTTGGTTCTTCCTTAGAAATATGAAAACATCTTTGGCTACTTTTGCTATCAGCAACTCATTTTGCCAAAAGAGCAACATTTCCAGGAAGGTAAATAAGCCAAATAATGTCAAAAATGTTTGGGAAGATCTCTCTCCCCCTTTCTGCACTGTTTTAGGCAAGCAGTACCCCAGTTAGGTTGTATTTTCCAGCCTTGCATCAAGACTTTAGTATTAACTGTGGCATCTTCTCTTGGCCTTCTCTGTAGTTTGTGTGGGTAAGTGCAGATTTGATAAGAAGTGAGAAATTACCTGGAAGGAGGAGGCCTCAAAGTGTGTCTCTGAGCACATGTATCTCAAAAAGAGGTGTGGTATTTCATTCTGCACCCATAAAACTTGTAAATGGGGCTAGAAGCATTCCCTCTTCCGTGGTGAAGGGGGAATGACTTCCCAAGCTAATTTGTCAGGTGGTTGCTGGGGCAGCACTGCACATTCAGAGCCCTGAAGCCAGAATTAGTGCACATGCCTGTCCCTGCACACCCCTTGTTCTGGCATACCAGAGGACAGGAGGGACCACCCAGCAAACCCCTGCATAGGCAGGTCTTGGGCAAGAGCCACTTCTGTTTTTTTTCTTCCAGACCACTTGTTAGGAGACATAGGGAAACCAAACCAGCATATTAGGAAGGCTGCTGGAGATGGGCAGCAATAGAGACCTTTCATCATTTAGCTGACTGGGGAAGGAGGAAAATTCTGTATTTATGCAAGGAAATACACTGCTCCTTCCAAACTTCAGCTCCTTACAAACTTCAGCTAACTCCAGCTGTTGTATGCTGGAATTTTGCCTTCCCTTAGACTCTAATGCTTTGCATGCCCAGCCTTTGTATGTCAGTAAATACTGTTCCAGATTTTGCAATAGTTCTGGTTACAGGACTTCATTGTTCCTTTTTGATCAGAAAGGCTCTTATTCATGTTTAGGAAGTGTTTTTCTGAACTGGATAGGGCTGCTATAAGAAAAGTCATCATATCTGAGTCAAGTTTCTCATAGGAGTAATTAGTACCAGAAGCCATGAAGATAGGTCATCTTCTCTGAAATGATACTCTTGGTGTTGTATTTGTAAACCTTGTCCCAGCACGAACACCTCTGCCCCTGAAAGATTAAGAAATGAGGCAGAGGTCAGACAGCAGGGACACATGTCCAGCTCTTAAATACGGGCCTGCTGAGGATGACTCGTCTCTTGAACATTCCCGGCTGGACGGGTGCTCCTCTCCCAAGTCCCTTGAAGGATTATTCAGCTGCAGTCATGCACTGACAGTGACATAACAGTTTCAGACCGGAGTTTTGAAAATACAGACAAACAACTGGGTGCATAAGATTGCAGACACAAATTCAAGCCTCATTTATATGGTCACTTTAAGTTTGGAAATCTTTATTTTTACAGACATGGGGATATAATTTTCAAAGCTTGAGTGGAATAGCCCAAATAACTGAGTGTGACCTTGCAGTCTGCCCCACGTGGAGCAGGGCTTGGACTAGAGATACTTCCTGATCCATGTGGACCTGAACCCTGAGGGGCAGCAGAAGAAAGCTGGGCTACCCTGTACCCTGTTGCCCACTGTCCCATGTTTTGGAGACAGAGTAGAGGCTGGCACACAAGAAAAGCAGGCACAAAAAGGCAAACCTTGTCACCCTTCAGCATTTGTCTGCAACCTTGCCTCTGTCTCATGTCCCAGAGCATTGGGATCCTTCCTCTTCTGTGTTTGATTACCTCAGCTTCCTACTCAATCTTGCAAGATCTCAGGAATGGATTTTATACATTTCACCTTCTCAAGACACAAAGTGGTTTTTTTTCTCTGTCCCTACAATTCTCCTAGGATTTTCCTTGTGCCTGGATGAAGCTACAGAATGAGACTTGTTTCCCCCACTCAGGAAAGTTTTGACATGCTGTGTGGCATTGTTCCCCCATGCTTTCCTCTGCCTGACTCTGTCACCTGCTGTCCCCTCCACCCCTGAAGTCACTGGGAGAGGCACAGCCAGGACCTCAGTGCCTCTCTGAGTAGTAAAGCCCACATCTGTGGTATGAAAGCCACTCTCCTCTCTCTGCAGGGTTTTCCTGGGAGAGGAGGCAGGCAGAAAGCCTAGAAGGATACAAGCCTTTGGTTGAGGTACAATCCTTGGCATAGGTGTACTGTGTAGCAAAATGTGCTGAAGAGCAGAAGTGACCTGTGCCCTGTGCTTGCCCTGAGAGTGCTGGGCTGGCTTGGATGTCAGATACTTTGGGAAGCCAATGGTTTTGGGATCAGGTCCTGTGCTACCCACCAGCTGGTGCTGAGTGTGGCTCCCAGCATGTCTCCTGTGGGGGCACAGCACACGGCTGTAATACAGAGCAGAATGATTAGAGATTATTTCCACTTTCCAGGCCATGTCAGTGCCTCCACCTCATTTCCTCTCAGGACACGAGACAGTACATCCAAAGCTGTCCCAGTGCCAACACGTGAGTCAGAGCCATCGGGTGATGCATGCACCCAAAGGAAATGGGGATGCAGAAGCTGACCAGAGACACAGGATGTATTCTGAGTCTGTTTATTTGCCTGATGCATTTACTAATAATATCCACATAACTTTCTTTTTTATTTGAAATAAGACCTTTCAGGCCTTTAATTAGCAGTGCCCACTTTTCAGGGCACTCGCTAGCAGGTCTCTGTGCCATGCTGAGCAGGCTGGTGTTCCTCACTTTAAATCCCTCGTCTTCTCTAAGAAAAGGAACAGTGCAGTTTGTGCTACCCTGCCCCCAGGCACCCTGAGACATAAACCTTTGCTATAGGGTGATCCTTTCATGTCCCTTGCCTTGCCCCTGCCCACATCCCACTGGTCTGTATGGAGCTATCTAGGCAGCAGAACAGGCAAGCTGCCTGCTTTCAGTGAGCCTGCTCCTGCTCCTGCCCCAGCCCAGCCTGCTCTCCTGTCTCTCAGCCACTTGAGCCCTGAGTCCCCCATGGACAGCAGAATCCTTACAATGATCTCCTCCCCAGCAGCCAGCAGCACAGTCCTGGGCATCACCTCAGAAACCCCACACAGAGCCCACCTGCCTCATGTCTGCTGGGTCAGCAGGCAGCCACATACACTGAAGGAAGCATGCTGCTGCCAGTGGGGAGCTTCACACAGCTTTCCATCCTGGCTGCTGCATGCAGGACTATTGACAACCTCCTTGACACTACTGACAGCCTCCTCGGCTCCCCCAGGTGCATCGCTGACTCCCTGTGTCACACCAGTGACTGCACAGGCCTGCTGCCACAACAGGAGATCTTCCTGCACTTGTCCTGCTTCCTAAAAGGTCTCCCTCACTGTGAGGAAAGCTCTGGCCCTCAGGACTGCAGGGGGAATGTAGCTCTCCAGTTTGGGCTGGGTATTTCAGCAATGGCATATTCCCTGCCTTGTGCCTTCCCCCAGTGTAGTTCCCCAGCCTCTGAGGTGCTTTCCACAGTGAGGTTTTGGGGAGTTCCTGAGGGTTGCTGGAGATGTCCTGGGGATCAAGCCTTGCTGCAGCTTGGACAGAAGAGAAAGCTCTAGCCTGGGGCAAAATGAACAGATGTGTGAGATAGAGTCAAGAAATAGTTCAGAACCCTAAAAGATGAAAGGAATAATTATCATTTTGTCTAACCTGTTTCGTAAGACAAGCTTAAAGACTCCTCACAGAAATTCCTTCAGCTCCCTGTCCCCAGAGCAGGAGGGATGGAGAGCAGTGGATGAAATACTTCAGAAATACAAGAAGACCCAAATGCCACAGCTGAGGGATCCCAGCTGTAAAAACTGGCCTCATGGACACAAGCTCCATGGATTTCTGCTGAGACACAGGACTGCAGAAGGACCCAGCAGGGCTGGGCAGCGTGGGCACTGTGAGCACCCCTGGGCTGGGACAGGAGAAGCAAAAGGTCCTCTCCTGCCTCTGCTGATGGGCAGTGGGAAGTGCTTTGTTGGAAGAACTCAGGAGTTGCCTGTCTCAGGTCCACTCCATGCTCCTCCCAGCATGGGGCTGGCCACTCCAGGAGCCACATCCCTGTCTATGGCTTCATCTGTCTCGTGTCTCCATGGTTTTGGAGTCCCAGATCCCATCTGCTCTCATCCTTCTCCTGTATGGAGCAATGAGATCCAGGCTTTGCCTTCTCTCCCAGGCTGCTGCTTGGTGCCCCAATGGCTTTGGTGGACTGGCAGCAGCTGGAGTGAGCACTCATGGGCTCCAAAGTGTTAGTACTCCCCTGCACACCTTGCCTGTGACTTGCCCACCCTGACCACCAACCTTTCTTGGACAAGGTGAGCCCACTTGAAGGAAGAAAGGGAGGTGACCCCTCAGCAAGGGGCTGCTTTCATTTTTCACCTTCTTGACAATTTTCTTGGAAAAGTCTCTTTCAGGCTGATGTTTTCTTCTGCATGAGATGAACGCAGAAATGAGGTGGCAGTGAGGAAAGTTTGCTTTAAAAACCACTTTCAGACTTAGCTGAATGCAAAGAAAAAGGTTTTTTGTGTTATATTTTTAAGTGCCCTTCTGTACTCTGGTAAATCTAGGCAAGTTTTATTTTCAACCCTTATAGCCTGGGGATTTCCTGAGAACTCAAAGGAGGAAGGTATCTGAAGCCAGATCCTGGACATAGGAACAGATGTCCAGCACCTGATCAGCTGATGCCAGCCCTTGATCATGTCTAAATGATGTCTATTTTTTCTTTATGCTCAGACTTCCCTAGAAACTGGAGGAAATCTAGAACTATAGAGAAACTAAGAGGATGTAGTAAAAATACTGACAGGGAAAATGTCTGTGCAGTAGTACTGGTTCTGTGCAACACCCCCAGCACTGCTGCACCACACAGCAGATCTTGCACAAAAGAGGAAGAGTTCCCACTAGGGAGTTCTTTCTCCACTTCATTTAACCTATGCTTTGCTGTTTGTTTTAATATCCTTTGACTGATCTCACATGCCTCACGACCTCTCTCACCTTCCCTTTGCACTGCGAGGTGCCCAAGGCATGAACTCGTCTGCTCAGAGCCTTTTCCTTGCCTCTGTAGGTTCCTGCTTACACCTGAAACTCTCACTCAGCTACCAACTCATCCCATTAGGGTTGGAATCTTTCCACACCCTCTTATTTCTCTGAAGAGACACTTCTCTGAACCGCTTCTGCATGTTCTGCTCACTGGAGTTTGGATAGCCTATATATATAGCTTGTTTGTCAACACTTCCACCTGGATAAGGAATTGCCCTGCCAGCCCACAGCCCATTTTCTGCTGCTCTGGCCACCAAGGGCTCTGTGTTTTCTCTCTCCTACATGATCTGTGAGCATCTGCCATGAGACCAAAGAGACACCTCTTGGGCATACAGCAGCTTCCCCCTAGAAGAAGGGGTGAAATGTGGCAATGACATGTCTGCTTCTACAGCAGGGATGGAAGTCACACACTGGCCCTGCACCTTGGCACATCCAGTATACAAGAAGAAAAAAAAACCTGCTGGTCTCCAAAATTGTTGTTGTTGCCCCTTCTTGGGAGAGTTCTATCACAAAGCAAATTTAACCTTAAGAAATTTATAACAGATTCCTAACACTGCCCTGCTAGAACTTGTTTATGATCAGTGCAACAAACTGATTTTTATACACATCCAAATAAGTTTCTTTCCCATTCCCAAAGTGAGGAAATCTTTCCATTCCTTCCCCTGTACAATTCTCTTCCCTGCTCAATACTGGCCCTACAACTGCAAGTCAGATTTCTGCTGCTGTTATCTCTCTACTAGCTGATTTCAACTGGAAGATCAATATACTCCTCTTTTATTACCTGGGCTGACTGCATGTATGTATGATTTCTCTTCTCTTCTCTTCTCTTCTCTTCTCTTCTCTTCTCTTCTCTTCTCTTCTCTTCTCTTCTCTTCTCTTCTCTTCTCTTCTCTTCTCTTCTCTTCTCTTCTCTTCTCTTCTCTTCTCTTCTCTTCTCTTCTCTTCTCTTCTCTTCTCTTCTCTTCTCTTCTCTTCTCTTCTCTTCTCTTCTCTTCTCTTCTCTTCTCTTCTCTTCTCTTCTCTTCTCTTCTCTTCTCTTCTNTTTCTTGCTTTCTTGCTTTCTCGCTTTCTCTTTCTTTCTTTCTTTCTCTCTTTCTTTGTCTCTTTCTCTCTCTTCCTCTCTTTCTTTCATCACCATATTTCTTAATGGAAACAGGCATAATTCTCTCATTTACTTAATAATTGTACCACTTCCTTATTAGTTGTCCTCATCAGCATGACTACTCCCTTTCTCCTTGATGCACATTCTCTCACCCTCTATATTTTTTGTATGTCGTACTCCTCTGTCTTACTATTTTCTTCCTAATAAGTGTAGGCACAGCAAATTAAGTTTTTCAGCAATGAAATTTGGAGCTGAATGGAAAATTCCTCTGATGATATGTCAGAGGCTGCAAGAATAATTCCCTGTCCAGGTCTAAGTTTCAAAGTTTTCTTTTTGTTTTTTTTTAAACTTGAAGTAGCAACTAGGATCAGCTAGGACAGATCCAGCCCCTAAATTTTAGTCTTTCAGCTACACAGATTTCATGTTGTGAATGTCTTTGAAGTTCTCACATTGCAAAAATGTCATTACAGCATGAAGAATTGAAATATCTCTTTGCTTTCACTTTGCAGTCAGGGCTTGACACTCCTTTCAGTGGCCAGAAAATTCCACTGGACATCACCTAGACTTCTTTGCTGTGACTCTGCTGTAGTTGTGCTGACCTACTGCAGTATGAACAGTCATTTGGTCTAACAAAGAAAGCCTGCAGGCTTTCACTGCTCTCAGATGATCTTTGCACTTTCAAATCTTCTCTTGGTGTCATTCCTCTTGCCAAGCATGTTTGCTCTGCACAGAAACTTGTCATCCTCCCTCATAAGAAGTGTACAGGCAGATACACGGGTCTGGGTATCATGTCTCCATCCTGACCAGTAGTTATTTTGGGCTTTTTTTCCTGAAATCTCTTTGTTCATCTTTGATTTCTGGGTCCAGGCCACCATCACTGCGTGGCAGCATTTTACACAGGACTGATTTAGAGCAACAGCCAAAATCAGAGCCTTTCTGTCCAATCACTTCCCATGATATTTGAGTGACTGAATTTACCAGAGTCTGTGTCAATACTTGGTCCCCCTGTGCATCTTTGGTCTGTAGTAGGAGGACAACTGGGAGAACAACTGGGAGGAGAGCTGGGTGAGCTGCTGAAGCACAGCTGTGCCTCTAGCTAAGGCCCTTCAGCATTGTTTTCATCTCTGCCACTGCACCTCTGGGTGGCTAACACAAATCTGTACAAAAGAGGGACTCTGTTGTTACTCGGCTCTGACTTGGCAAAATTTAAATTTTGCAGTTCTTTTGAGACCTTCAGACAGAAATTCTGGCTGAATAGCAAAATATTATTATTCATAAACACCTTCTGCTAGGCAAAACTGGGACTGAGCTGTGGGTGCTGATACAGAGCAGGTATTAAAGAGGGAGGAGAATTTGTGGCTAGGTCACTTGGATAGGCAAGTGTCAAAGTATGATTTGCCTTTAGCTATGCACAAACCAAACTATCTCATAGTGCCCCTGTTTTGTTTCTAAAACCTCCTGACTTTGCTTGAACCTAAAATACCCTGAGAAAAGCTTTTCTTTCTGTTTTTCACTTCTGCTTTCAGTGGTAACTGGAAACCAGAAGCTCTGGCCCACTCGAAAATGGTAGTGACGGGAGAAAGAGAATTACGTTCACTCCTTTGAACTACCAATGGAAAAAACAAACCCTAAAACGTCCTGGATTGGCCTGAGATTTTGGTGGGGCCTGAAGGGAGGAGGCTGGTGTCACTGCAGGTATTTCTGCCAGTGTATGGGGTGAGAGACAGGTTATTTGCCTCCAGTCTGGCTGGGGAGTGCCCACCTAGATGCAGGGTTTATCTGAGTGACTGACATGGACTGTGAATGGCAAAACCACAACTTTGGAGCTTGAGGGAGTCTCCTTTTCCCTTCTTCCCAGGTACATTTTCCCCTGTCCTTCAGGGAGGAATTCTCAAGTTTCTGCCTTGGTCCCAAGCCTCTGGTTTTGGTAGAACACTGCTTGCTAGGTCAGCCTGAGTCCTGCCAGGGTAAGCAGGGGTTTCTGAGCAGTTCCCACCGGTATGAAAAGCAGGTGGTGCAATTCCAACCTTCCCTCAGACAACCCTCTAGAACCATGGGAAGCACATCCTTGGCCCTGGCAGGAACCCATCCCAGACAGTGGGTGAGTTTTTGGTGCACCAGCCCCTGCTTTTCAAGGTAACATTCTGCCTTTTCATGCATGCCAGATGCACCCTGAGGGTTTTGCCCTCTGTCTCCCCAGTCTGCCCACCAAGGGCTCCTCTGCTGCACCCAGCCCTCTCATACTGGGCTGTGCCTCTTCTCACTCCCCTCAGGTTGTTCCTGTGTTTCAGCTCTCATTACCAGTTTGAGGAGCAGGTCAGGAATGACACAACATGATTGTGGGGTTTTTTTTAATAAACCACCTTATAAACACAGAAATGTGCTTTTAACGGCTTCTGTGATGTTCCAGGATTTCCAGCACTTAGCCACATCACAGTTAGATGCTTGGTGAGTACTTACACACCTGGATTAACACAAGAGGTGAGAAAGAGTACCAGAAAAAAACCATAAAATTCTCTCAAACAGTTCAACAACATTTTTTCTAAAAAAATCACCTGGCTTATGAACAGTGACTGAGGGTGGGAAAGTATGTGGTTTGGATTTCGACTTCTGGGGAAAAACAGAGCAACTATTTGGGCTGTCACCTGTGAGCACCATCCTGATAAAAAAACCAAGCTATGCTGATACCAGCCTGGTAATGTGTTGTATTCCGAAGCTGTTTCAAAAATTAACCCTTTTGTGACTTTACAGTTTTGCCTCAAGGGCCGGAAAACACCAACAGTTTGCTCAATTCAATTTTTTTAAAAATCCAGTTGGAACTGAAGCTCTCAGCAGGTTGTCAGACAGCAATGAATCACAGGGTTCATTTATACAGAAAAGCAAATTAATCATGTTTACAGCATATAATAAGGAGATATGCCTCCCACAGCTTCCTCAAGGAGTAGTTTAAGACCTAGAATGGCAAGCCATCCCTGAAGATGGCTTATAAAGTTAAATTTAATTTTTCTTGGCTTCTCCTCTTTTG
>VZRH01001694.1:11831-32633 GCA_013397555.1 Urocynchramus pylzowi | reverse complement strand
TTTATAATATTTTTTTTTTTTTTTTTTTTTTTTTTTTTTTTTTTTTTTTTTTTTTTTTTTTTTTTTTTTTTTTTTTTTTTTTTTTTTTTTTTTTTTTTCCTGCTCACCCTTTTTGCATGGAATTAAATTGAGCCTAAGCCCGAGCACAGAACGGAGATGCCCCGGGCCAGCGATATTCCCGAATGGCACGGCAGACGCCACTCCGGGCACCTCAGCATTGTTATTCTGCTCCGCCGACCAAGCCCAGGCTGCTCAGCCAAGCTCAGGAGCAGCAGCAGCTGTAACGGGACCTGCTTACCCTGCATGGCCTCGCTGGCACACAGAGGCCCTCCAGTTACCTCAGGATCTCCAGCCCAGCGTGCTGGATCCTTGCCTGGGAGCAAAGGTACAGCGCGATGCGGCGTTCGGGCTCCCTGGGAAGGCGAGGGGAGACGGTCAGAGGCCCCTCAGCAGCCCAGTCCTGCCCCTTCAGGGTCCGGCTACAGCCCGAACCGCAGGCCCGCGCCAACCCTCAGCAGACTCCGACTCGGTTTCAGGCGGGCTGTCGCCATCTAGCGATGTCCCTGCGAGAGCCGCCGCGCGGCGGGGCCCGGCGAGCGCCGCCCCCGAGCCGGGATTCCCCGGGACTGAGGGAGGGACGGAGGCAGGGAAGCGCCGCTGGCAGCGGGGCGGCCTCGCTGCCTGCTGTCCCCCGGGAGTGCTCCAAGCTGTGCCCGAGCCTGCACGGTGACAGGGACCACGCGGGGGCTACGGGCTGCCAGCGGGTCGCTGTAGCTGACGCTCTGTCACCCTGAGCCGTGGCTGTGGCAGCCGAGGGACGCGAATCAGAGCTCCCCTGCCAAGGGGTACCGAGTGCTTGGTTTAAACCCCTAGCGCAGCTTGGTCTCCTCTGTGTTTCGTGGATTAAATCAGGAATAGAAATATCCTGGCAATTTGGTGTCACAAGCATTTTATGTGCATTACTGCCACGAAACATAGAACAAACTTCAGATGCAAGAATTAATGTGACCCAAAGAGGAAAGATGAACTGCAAAGCACATAAATATCCTCTATGCAGAAATAACTCTTTAAGCTGTTAATCAGTAAATGGCAAACACTTCTCCACTCACCAGTGATGTAAATTCAATCCACTACAACTGAACTTTATTAAACAGAAAACTCTTAAGAGATGATTGAAGATATTTGTGCAGTAGGAGCAAGAGGATCTGGATTCACAAGATGAAAAAAATAAATGTACAAAACCTTCAACACAAGCATCATTGTTATTTCCTTCCATTCTACCTCACCTGGTGCAGTTCACACAGTGAGTGTGAGCACACCCCTCCTACAAATCTTGAGCAAGGAGCTCCTGGCCCTGCTCCTGGCACTTGTTCCCATCCCCTTGCAGAGTGTGTCTCCCTCTTGCCTGGGACTAGATCTGATTTTAAAATACCATCACAATAGAACAGAATTAATATGAGAGTGAACAGCAAGGATAGGGAAATGGAGAGCTTTCTGCTGCACTGCTGCTGAGCTTTCAATCCCAGCCCTGCAGGCTCAATGTGCTGTGGATGGACACCCTGAAAACTGTGTCTTGCTTTCCATCCCATTTTAGAGCCCAATTCCATTTTCTTTTGAATCCTCTCTTCTTCCATTCCAGTCTGTTCCTTCATCTACTTCCCCATGGGATACCCAAGTGCATCTCTGAGCTCTCACTGGTGCTGGTGGCTGGCTGGCACTGAGAGGTCTCCAGGCACAGCCCTGGTGCTGATTCACCACACTGCTGTGCAGATCCAACCGGCTCTTTCTACTCTCTGCACCTCTGCTGATACGCAGCATTTCTACTTCTCCCTTGAGTTTTTGGTCTCACTTTTCTCCAAATGACTTTTTCCCTATGATAACACCACCCAGAGTTTCACCAGGCATGACTCAGCCCCAGTTGGTTCTTTCTGCACAGCACAGGAGGAATCAGATATTTGCTCTTGTAGGCTGAGATCAGACCAGCCACAGCATGTTTCTGGTGCTTGGGGACAGCACTGGAAAGAACACTGACAGAACCACATTTTGTCACCAAATGGAAAGAAACTGGGGAAGTAGGACAGGGAGAAAGTTTCTTGGAGACTTGGGAGAATTTGCAAATTTTATGTTGAGACATACCTGGAATTTCTAGTGAGATCACTCAGGGTGGAGTGCAAGGCTAACAAAAGCTAGCATAAAAATAAATAAACTGAAGTGGCCTTTGAAAATAAGGAGAGCTACAGAGAGCTAGAGAATTGTAAATAAAGTTCATTCACTGTTCCCAGTGATGGGTTTAATTTATTTATGCTTTAATCTTAGTTAAAACTGTAAAACAAGGACTTTGGGATTATTCTTAGCTTGTGTCATCACATCAAGGTAGTATTTCGGAAATGTGTTCATGGCCAAAAAAAGCCCAATAGGTGCAAAGGTTTTCCTATGCATTCCAAGCCAGCAGTGCAGGAGGAATATAAAAAGGTAGCTTCGACCCCCAACCTCAACCCATTTATCACTGAAATATCTCAAACCACAAATGTTGATTATTGCTGTTTTGGCCAAAGGGATCAAAACCTTGGATGTGGTGTGCTCATTCTGAAAGGCACAGGAGAAAACCTACAGACCAAATATTATACAGGAACCCTCCTTCAATATTTGGTAAATAACCTCAAGACATGAGAAAATACCTTTCCCTTGCCAATTCCAGCTGCTTCTGAAGACTTTGTAATCAGAAAAAATAATTTTTCAACTCTTTATTGAGTATTGATCCAATTCTTGTTGGCAAGACCACTGGGCTGCCCCTGGCTCTTGTCACGTGGCAATGAAAAATAATTTAATTATTCCTTCTGCTTGAAGAGAGCCTGAGCTGTGCTGGCATCTCACAGGGTGGCAGCACTTTCTTGTGCTGTGATATAATGGGTTTTTAGAGCATATGCCCTAGGAGAGGACTGAAAGGACAAAAAGCAGCATAAGAAGTTATTCTAACCCCTCTCACTAGTGGCCCACACAGTCCCTGACCTGCACCTGCCCTGCAGCAGGTCCTTGACACTCACTGTGGGCCACCCACTCCGTGTGTGGGTGCTGGGAGGGAGGGCAGCACCCAGGGACACTTCCTGGAGGCCCACCCCAAAACCCTGCTGCAGCCAAGTGGCCCTTCCCAGGTAGAGAAAAGGAGAAAAAAATATTGCATAATTTAGGACTTCCAAACTTTCAAAGACTTCTCTAGCATTTGTTGAAGACAGGATTTTAAAAAGTGCACTTGTTCTCAAGCTCAAAATGTGTTACAAAGGAAAAGTACTGTGCTGGGTTTTGGACAAAGATTGAGACATTCCACTCTTACATGTTGAATTTGCTGAATGAATTCGTGTCCTGTAACAAAGGCATGCCAGTAAGGATAAATCAAGTCAACACCAGTGCTTATGTTCATATGGAAAGATAATATTTCCAGAAGGAATCAGAATTTATCCAGGTGTTGTTATCACTATCCAACCATATAAACATCACCTTGCTTGCACAGCCAGATACAGCCTGCACAACACTGTTAACCTGTTGACATATTAAAGAGGAACTATGGATTTCCCAGAAGCTCATATCACTTCCTTGACAACAGTGCAAGGACTTAAACACATGTGCAACATATCCTGCTGCCTCCCTCCTTCCTCTGCAGGCAGGATCAGGAAGGCCAAGCAGAGCTGTTTTCTGCAAACAGCTTTGCTTTGTTGTTGGCAAAGGATGCCTGTTCCAGGTGAAGAGAAATTATACAGCAAGAAGAAGATCAGCTACCTTATCTCAAAATTTTTATTAGTTTATAAAAAACTGGCCAATAAGTTCCTCCCTGCTTGACTATGATACAGCTTCCTTCAGCCTGCAAATTTAGAATTGCCCTTTGGCTGCTCTGCTTGCAATACACTACAATCCTTTTAAAACAACATTGACTCTAAAAGGATCTGGAAAATCAAACAGCGTTTACAACTAGTTGATACAGATAGAGGAAACTTCATAAAGATAAGTGCTTTCATGTTTCAATAGCAACAACAAGACATATAAAAATAATCATCAGTGTACAATGTCATTTCCTTGAGGTACAAGCCATTGGTCCTGTCTTCTATGAGCCTGGACCATATATCTTGATAAAACTTGTACACAAACCACTTATCACTGGCATCTCAGCAAAGCTTCAGCTTGCAGTGGTTTCCACTGAAAAGAGTCGAGGTACATAGGACATGGATAGACTCTCAGTCACTTGCAGTTTTCTGATTTTTTTCACTGTTAATATTTTTTGCAACTATGTTTTTGTAACTTGGTTTAGGGGCCTCTATGTCTGTCATGAGCAGCTGATTTTAAAAGCAAGTCTTAAACCTATTAAAGTTTTCACAAACTTCACCTTGATGAATTTTTTACACTGTCATTTCCTGTGATTTGGGGGAAAGTGGTCAGGGTTTTTCCATCGTTTGAGCACAAATTGTTATTTCTATTGAGGACTAAGTGAAAATAATACATTAATCATTAAGATTTTTGTTTGGGATTGAAGTGGGAAAGAGCTCGCTTTGGGGGGTTGGGAGACTCTCTGGTGGTTTTCATGCTGGAAATCTTGTGGGATTACCTATTGACATTTTCTGCACAGGCGAGCTCACCAGCCAGGGAATCTGGGTTTGGGAACTGGTTTTGCAAGGATGCTTGTGTGTCTCTTCTATATACAAGCATTTACAAGGCTAAACACTGATAATGCTTTCATTAAAAAATTAAAATCTTAGAAAGCTTACAAATCTCTAACATGAATTAATTAATTAGGGGGCTAAAAGAAACCTTAGTATCTGATAATCTAATGCATACCTGCAAAAAACTTTTCTGTCTGGTGTGACTCTAAAGTGAAAATCCTCAGACAGGGAAATCAGTTGTTATATTTAAAGACATTTAAACCATCCTCTAAAACATTTTATGCAACTTTCCTTGCTCCTTAAATAACAACACTTCTCTATTTATGTTCTTGCAACACTAAGCCTTGCAAATTATCCCAAATTCTGCAATAGCTTGGGTTTTTTACACTCCCTAACTGTTGGAGTCAACAAATACTTATGAAAATTTTGCTTTTGTTTAAAAATAGTCTAGTCCGGATGGCTGTGACATGTGATCACCGCGGTGAAGTTTGTGTGCCTTGAGCTGTCAAAGGCTGGAAAACTGCCCCAATATGCCCTGGGAACCTTGGTGTTCTCTGGTGGTGGTGGCACTGGAGGGAGGCAGGCCTGGCTGCCGGTGTGGCAGCACCTCAGCCCTGACCAGGCTGATCTCTGCATGCCCAGCTCTGCGCTTCCTCTGCGTTTTGTGAGTGTCACCATGCTGTCCCCACGTCCCTCAGGGACCATCCTCCCCTTCTCATTCTGCCTGGGGATTTCTGAGCACCTCTCTGTCTCTGTTCTGCCCCAGCACTGCCTCCCTCCCTTGGCCCAGCCCTTTTCCAAGCGGTGCTTTGTGGGCAGGAGAGCCTTTCCCTGCTGGCACTGAAGACAACCTGTTCCATAACCTTTCCCTGCTGGCACTGAAGACAACCTGTTCCATAACCTTTCCCTGTCGGCTCCCAGGGCTGGTGGCAGGACAGACACCAGACAGAAGGGTGCTTAACGTGCTGTCTGAAGCAGGCTGAGAGGGATAAAAGGCATAGCTGATTGCATGTATGGAGAAAAACCCCACAGGACACCACCCTCTTTTTTTTTAGCTGTGTTTCCGTGTCAGAAGACAGGCAGCACTGGCAAAAATACACACCTGGGGCCCAGGGGGTTCTCCTTGATTTGATATGTGACCTTGGAGGAGATATTTAAACTTCCTGTGCTGGGTCCTTTGTGCACATTAGAATTTTCTGTGGTAACCTCCCATTCTCGAAAGACTGCAGACAATGGGATCATAGAATCATAGAATCACTAATGTTGGAAAAGGTCTCCAATATCCTTGGGTCCAACCTTTGATCACCACCTTGTCAAACAGACCATGGCATTGAGTGTCACATCCAGTTGTTTTTTGAACACCTCCAGGGACAGAGGAGCTGGGAGGCCCAGAAGTGATCACAGCACTTGGGCACCTCACCAGTGCCAAGCACAGAGGGACAGTCACTCCCCCAGTCCTGCTGGCCATGCTGTATTTCTAAGACAAGCCAGGATGCCATTTGGCCACCTGGACACACTGGCAGCTCATGTTCAGCCATCTATCAACCAGCACCCCCAGGTCTTTTTCCACTGGGCCAATTTTCAGCCACTCTTCCCCCAGCCTGTAGCACTGCAGGGGTTGCTGTGACCCAAGTGTAGGGTCCAGCTTGGCCTTGTTGAACCTTGTACCACTGGCCTCACCCCATGGATCCAGCCTGTCCAGATCCCTCTGCAGAGCCTTCCTGCCCTCCAGCAGATCAACACTCCCACCCAACTAAGTATCATTCACAAACTGACTGAGGGTGCCCTTGATCTCCTTGTCCATATCATTGATTAAACAGGACCCCAGCACCAAGCCCTGGGGAACACCACTGGTGACCAGCTGCCAACTGGATGTGGCACTACTCACCAACACTCTCGGGGCCTTGCCACCCAGACAGTTTTTAATCCAGCACAGAGTGCACTGCCCAAGCCACGGGCTGCCAGCTTCTCTGGGAGAATACTGTAGAAGACAGTATCAAAAGCTTTAATAAAGTCCAGGTAGATGCATCCATAGCCTTTCCCCTGCCCACTAGCCCTTTTATTACCAGGTCACTTGATCATAAAAGGGATCAGGCCAATCAAGCAGGATCTGCCTTTCTAAACCCTGGTTGTCCTGTATGTGCCATGTGATGGCACTCAAGATAACCTGTTCCATAACCTTGCCTGGCACCAAGGTCAGGCTGACTGGCCTGTAGTTCCCCAGATCCTTCTTCCAACTCTTCTGGTACATGAACATCATGCTGGCTAGCCTCCAGTTATTTGGAACCTTCACAGTTAACCAGGACTGATGATAAATGATGGAGAGCCTCATAGACTTGTGAGGGTCTAAGCAGCTCAGCAGGTCACTAATTGTTTCCTCCTGGATTGCAGGGGATCTATTCTGCTGCCTGTCTCTGTCCACCAGCTCAGGGCAGCCAATGCAACCAGCTCTGTCAGCCAGCTCTTGTTGCCCTGAGAATAAACAGTCTTTTTGTTGAAGACTGAGGAAAAGGGAACAGCCTTGGTGACAATGTTCCCCATCACTCCAATGAAGGATGGAGATTTTCCTTGGCCCTCCTTTTGGTGTTAATGTATTTATAAAACCACTTCCATTGTCTTTCACAGCAGTAGCCAGTTGTAGCTGAGCTTCTGCCTATGTTGAGCTGGGATTCCTCAAGGCTATAGGATCTCACTGGGAAGGATCCCACAAAGTTAGCTTGACCAGTTCTGCATCACTTAGAGGCAGGCTTCTGTACTCCTTACTTCTCCTGCACTCTTTCTCTCTAAGAAAATGGCCATGGGGGCAACAGGAAAGTGTTTTCATGCCAAATAATTAGTTATTTATGGGAAGTACAGGAAGTCCAACAACACACAGTTATAGAATACTTTAGATCATGTAAGAATTTATTTAAAAAAAAAAAAAAAAGAAAGGGATTGCCCCCCTCATTCTAATGATCTGTGCCTTCATATGGATCTTGTTTATCCGTATCTAAGCCCTCTTGGAAACCTGATATATACTGGGCTTCAATGTAATAATGAGGCATTAAATGCCAGAGATAATGTGTTACAAAAGCACTTTTGTTCATTTTAACAAAATTCTTAAATGTGTAACTTTTCTGTTTCATTAGTTACCCAGTTCCAGTGTTTCCCATTGCTCTTTTTTTTTTACCTCTGTCATCATTTTCATTTCCGATCTTTCAGCTCTCACTATCTCTATATCACTTCTTGTGAAAGATTGATGGAGCTGTGCAAATTTTCTTTGTCAGGGTAGACTTAAGACTCAGAACATTTTCAAACACTTTCTTGTTGACTTTGAGTGAACCATGACTATTTGTAGCAGATGATGTTCCTATCTGTGATATCATGACATTTTCATCCGTCTTGGGGCAAAATCCCAAACCCCTTGAAGTCAAAGAACATTCTATCAGGTTCTGTGGGTGCAATTCAGTTCACAGCTGAATGCAGGTGTCTTAGTTGGTGAGGTGAAGCCCTGCTGTGTCCATGCTGCAGCATAAAAGGCAGATTAAAGGGCCATAAACCCTGTAAGCATGTCATGGTACCGCAGCCACTATCGTGCTGTGAAATGAGTACAGTCAGAAACACAGCAAGGGCAGCTTGACAGACATCAAGTGAAGCAAATATGTGACTTCATCCCTCTTTGCCACATCCAGTGGAAGTTCAAGCCCTGCTGTCGTCGTGCTCAGTGAAGAGTGTTGACACCTGCCTTTAAAGGGCTGGCACGACTTGCAGACACATGGTGACTGCTGCAGATGGTGGCTGGAAGGCTCAGTTATGCACAGCTATGCAGGAGCAGCATCAATCAGCACTGGAAAATTGGCTCAGAAGGTTTTTCTGACCTGGGGGGATCCAGCTCAGCAGAGTACTTGGTCTGGACATGTGCAGGTGTCTAGACTTTGTGCTGTGCCTTTAGGAGTTCTGCTGGATATAAGAATAATCTGGCATGCTTTTAAGAGGAGAAAATGACCAAGGCAAATGTTCCTTCAGCTGAAGGATATGAGAGGAGACACTTTTATAACCATCAGAGTAATCCTAAACAAATCCTGAAACTTCAATGGGAGTCATATTAGCATATTTCCTGTAGCTTGTAATATTTATTTTGATATATGTTCAGAAAGTTTATGTAATATTTTTCATGCATGAACTACTTTTGGCAAAATATAGAGATCTTCACATGCATAAAATTTCCTATTATGATTGGCCAAGCTTTAATAAATGATCTGTAATAGCAAATATTGGCTGTGTGTTTGGAACAGAGCTGTGTCAGGACCCAGTGCTCCAGCATGGAAATTTCTGCTTATTACAGATGACCTGACCTCAGCTGGCCTTTGTGTGATTGCTACAGAAGTTGGTCTGACCTGTGGCGCTGCTTTCTATCCAGAAAGCTTTTCCAGACTATACAAGATTGCAGCTTTTGGGGCTGAATTCCTCACTTCTAGCTTGTCTTGTCTGTCATTTTCCTGTGACTGTGAAAAAAAACAAACAGGGACAAAAATTGATCTCACTGTCAATCATGTAGTATCAGGGAAGCTCTCTTTCATTAGAAAAAGTAATTCTGGATTATAGTCTAGATCTGAATCCAGCATGTTGGATTGTAGCACACTCTTGTATTCAAGTACACTCTTGTTGTAGCAAGAGTGACTAATTTCTGCAAACAATTGAAAACAGTGCAAGAGAAAAAAGAATTTAAAAAGAAAGCTGAAATTAAGTGAGTAACATTTAGAAATGGGAGCTCATGTGTCATCTCCTTGTGTACCCATGAGAAAGCGGTGAGAATTGTTCTGTATTAAGTGCAGGCCTTCACAATGATCAAACTTTTCAAGTGAAAATGGAACTGGAGTGGTTTTATTAAAATACGAGAGAGAGCACTACAGTGCTTGATGTCCTCAGCCTGCTGGGTGCCTCCCCCCGGTCCCGCTCCCAGCAGAGCGCAGAGGGGCGCTCCGGGCACATCCGCAGCTTTCTAGCACCATCTCGTGGGCGGCCAGGCCCCCAGGCCAGCTCCGCAGAACGCTCTCCCCTCCTTGCAGCTTTGAACGAGCAGCGATGAAAGTCTGCATTTGATCTCTCTGCGCTCTTTTCCCATTCATTCCTTACCGGCATCGTTTCGCAAAGTGATGCTCAGATACACGAACCTCCTCGCAGGCACAGTGTTGCGGAGGACCACCAGAAGATCTCAGGCCTTCACGGGAACTTGACAGACTCTGAAAGAATGTGAATATTTTTTAAGAAAAAAAAAAAGGTTTACAAAGCTGCTACTAATCTAATTTTGCTGCCTGAAAAACGTGGGAAAGCCAGCTCTAAATAGATATGAAAAACAAACAACCCCCCCACCCCAAACCACCCCACAATCCTTTAAACCCCTAAACCCAAATGAAAACAATAATAATAATAATAATAAAAAAACCCATTAATTTTCATGGCTGTCAAACTCCAAAAATGTGTCAGGATTTTCTTGGTGATTGTTTCCTCCTTTGTTTTAAAATGCACAAATCATACACAGAGAACAGATAAGGCTTGGCCACAGCTGAGAGGGATATATAAAAAGATGCAGTGAGTGGCAGGAGTACCTAGAGCCTCTGAGTGCTCCTGTAGCTGGAAGGGGGTTTAAAGGTTGCACTGAAGACAAATGAACTTTCAAGGAGTATATATGGAAGAACCAGGCCAACAAGCACTTTTCAGCAAAATCTGAGCCCTGATCCTGATCAGACTACTCCAAGTATGGGCAAAGAGCAAACATATTTTTTTTATCATCCAAGGGAGGATTCAAATTCAGATTCTGTCTGGAAACATACATTGAAAGGAATATGTAAGAGAAAACTATGTCCTTGTTTGCTTAGCAGCACTCCTCAGGGCACAGGGCTCTAACCAAAGGTTAGGTTATGTCACAGGGCCAGGTATTGGAGGTCTTGAAGCTGAAATAGATGTATTAGCCTGCCTTAGTAGATGCATTAGCCACTCCGTTTTGGTGCAGAATTTGGCAAGAAGATTGTTAGAGGCATTTCCAGGGGAACAGCAATGGTGGGAGTCTGTGTGCAAGTGGCTCCTGCTCCAGAGGAGCTCTCTGGGTGCTGTCGGAGCCAGCACGGCAAGGGCTTTCCCTTACTGAGCTGTTGGCCACTTTAGGCTTGCCCAAACCTGTGCATGCAAATCCCAGAGGCTCTTGTTGTTGTACCTATCTCAAGCTTCATCAGGCACAGAAGATTCAGTCTCCCAGCCTCAGCTGTGTGGGTTGGTTTGGGGCTTTTTGGGAGCAGAACAGCACCCAGCTTACACAGTACTGATGCAAACATCAGCCTCAAATAATTAGTGCATGCGGCCAGTTAATCATCTTGCTGGCTCCAGGTGGAAACAAGCCAAGATATTTCTGTAATAGTGAGTCTATTACATTTACACTTTATTTGCATTGGATGTTCAAATATTTCTGTATCCTAGTCACAGTTTCCCCCACCAGTTCTTACAAGTGTTATACATGTTTTGGATGGAGCGGAGCATAAAATATTTTTAGTTAATATGTAAATTCACAGCAGTTTTAGAGTAATTGAATCAATTTATGCCAAACATGATAAGCTATTTTGATGAAAAGTGGTAGGAATGTCTGGAAAGCATAGTGAAATATTTTTGTTTTGAAACCAATCTATATCTAAAAATTGAAAAAAAAGAATCAGCCCCATGTTCTTCTTTCTGGTTGGCAGTTGGAAAAAAGCTAGTTTTCACCCAGTCATGCCAGAGTTTGTCAGAGTTTGGTGACCTAGCAAACGTCTTAATAGGAAAATAAATATTTTTGTATTATTTGTGTTTGACCCTGTGATGGCTCCTCACCAAGGGCTGTCACAAAGGGTTTTGCAAACAGGGGTCCTGAAATTTGCATGGTACCTCTGAAGAAATTGTTATGACAATTTGTTGTCATATGTTATGCAGGTGACCATGCCTGCCAGATTACCTTTGAGAGCTGATAAATCACTGCATCAAGAGGAGAATATCTGTAAGATGAGAGACAGAATTCCTTGTAGATAACATCTCTGACAGTCTCTGGCCAGGAAATTTCAGTGGCAGTGCTCATAAAATGACTCTGTCTCAGCTCTCACCTGATACCATTCTGGTATCATCAGTATCACAAGGAACACTCTGAAGAAGTTTGTCAGGTTTTGCTCATTTTCACACCTGTGTGCCTTGTTGATGCAAGGCCATCAAGTTTCCAGTATGAGTACTGGTCATGCTCATAACCTGCTTGTAGCATATGGGAAAGATGAAGCAAGAAAGTAAAATGTAGTTGACATAGGGGTATTGCACTCCAGCAGCCATGGACAGTCATTTCCTGCACTTCCATCAGCCTTGCTCATGACCATCTGGTGGATGACACACTGCTGTCAGTGCTCTGGCTTGTGCATGCTTGCACAAGAGTGTGAGGTGTGTAAATTCCCCCCAATATGCATATATATATATTTTAAATATGGTGCATGATAAATATTTAAATGTGAAAAAAGCCCTGATTAATTTAATCTAGCCTCTGGTCATGTCCTTACTACTTGTTCATTATTTATAAGCATTTGCTGAATTACACAGGCAAACCGTTTTCAGACTATTCGTTTTCTGGGAATCATTTGCTTCATCTATTCACTATTCATCTTTTGTGATAGCAGACTGGCTACTTAAACCACACAGTGGTCTTCCCCTAATTCCTAACTGGGTATTTATAAACAGTAAAATAAAGGCAGACAAACTGTGAATGCTTTTCTTTGATTGTGAAGATCCTTGTTTGCCTGCCGATGTGGGCAAGTGTCCCAAGAGCAACCCTGCCCGGAACTGGGTACATCTGTACAAACACACAGAAATCTGGGCTTTGGGGAAAGTTCTGTGAATGTGATGGAGCACAGCGTGGGGAAGATGTGTTTCAGGGCATAGAACCTGCCATATATATTCTGGATGGGATCTAGCAGCTCTCATGTTTAGAGTGCCAAATAACATTGCTTGTTCTAAAATCCAAGGCTTTGTTCTACCTGCTACCTTTTTGCACACACAGGGATGTTTGTTTGGGTGGATCTTTCCTACCACCTACATCACAGGCAAAGCTGTGATGCCATCGTTTAAAGTCATTGAAAAAGGGAGAGATGGAGAGATATGCATCATTGAAATTCATCTGAAACAAGGATGGCAGTCCTGCTCCCCACTGAGCTGAAAGAGGAGGGGGCTGCCTTCCAGGATGCTTGTGTTTTGTCAGGCAGGTCAGGATCCATGTTTGGCTGGCTGCTGCTCTTGGCCAGGGGCTGAGAACCAGGGAGAGAAGAGAACTGGGTCAGGAAACCTTGCCACTCAATGTGGTCTGGAGCTCTGGTGCTGTCACCCAGGGACAATTCTGCAAAGAAAGGTGTACATACATGTAAGAGCTGCTCATGGAGCAGAGACTACCTAGATTAGCACTGCTTTGCAACACCACTGGGATCAGATTCTGGAGACTTTTTGGCTTCCAATATTGATGATTTAGGGTGGACTCTGGGTATCTGGAGAACTTTAAAGCAAAAATATCCTTATGGATCCACACAGCGAGTGGCTGGGGATTTTGCAGATTGCGTTTATGAACACATTTGAATTCTGCTTATGTACTAGTTCTCAAGGCCATACCTTTTATCTTCTTGGAGCCTAGATGGGATTCTGGGCCAGAGGATGATGGACTTGCTGCCAGTTGAGACACTCATTTTCTGTAATTTATTTTGACTCAGTTGTATCTTTGTATCTATTTCAAGGCTAATTGCAGAGGCCATCATCAACATAAATAACTAGATGGAGAAAGTGGTATTGCCATGGTGATGTACAAAGCAAGTAATTTTTGATCTAATCAGTTTTTATTTTGAGTACTTCAGGGTCTGTAATTTAATAATAAAACCATGAGTTGGACAGTTGATCTTGCTAAATATGCATTTTTACTGCCACAGAAGGAAACCAACCCCCACCTTGTAACATAAACCCTCTTCAGATAGCTCCTTGCTCCTCCCAGAACTGCAGGAAATTTGACAGTGGCTCTGCCTCCCTTACCTGCGATGTTTTTTGTGGGCAGACACCAATAAATTTTATGAAAGTGGTCATTCATAGACAGTGACGTGGAGACAAGCAAGGCAAACTACTCATAAAGCACTCATTGTGTTTCCTTATGCAAAGCCCTGCACTACAAGGCACTGGGGACCAAGAGGGTTTCTCCTGTGCTTTGGGAGAAGACATTACCTGAGTGTGACAGTGAGTCAGAGCCAGGATTATGGGGTTACAGCAGAACAAGGTGATGGAGCTGTGCCTTCACTTCTTTTGTCAAAGTGGTATCAGCACACTGGGGCCATGGAGGAGGAGGGGAAAGGCTGCTGTAGACAATGAAAGAAATATGAGTCAAAATGTAGTGAGTTTTGTAAAACATAAGGCTGAGCAGAGAAATCATCAGGAAGCATCCCTGAACTGTGTGAAGAAAGATAAACCTTTACTTTCCAGGCCAAGCACTAAATGAAAAGGGTCTCAAAGCGTGGGGATGGATCAGCACTGGGGGTGTCACACAAGGTGTCCTTCTCTATCTGTGTGACTCCTGAGTTATTCTGCTTCCAAGTGGTGAAGGGCCAGACCCTTCTCCCTGAAGTGGAGATTTTGTGCATACAGAAATCTGTCTCTGCCTCTACCAGGAGAAGCTGGGACACTTCTTTCACTTGTCAGGGATGAATGCCAGGGTTTGGACAAGGTAGGCTGATGGATTGGGCTGCCCAAGAGCTGAAAGAACTGAAGGTGGACTGGGCTGCATCTTTTCTGCAGAGTGTCCATGAGGTGGGTCCAACAACCCTGTAACACTGTGAATGGAGTCTTTGGAAGAGAATGCTCATAACCTCTGCATCCAGATGNAGTGGTATCAGCACACTGGGGCCATGGAGGAGGAGGGGAAAGGCTGCTGTAGACAATGAAAGAAATATGAGTCAAAATGTAGTGAGTTTTGTAAAACATAAGGCTGAGCAGAGAAATCATCAGGAAGCATCCCTGAACTGTGTGAAGAAAGATAAACCTTTACTTTCCAGGCCAAGCACTAAATGAAAAGGGTCTCAAAGCGTGGGGATGGATCAGCACTGGGGGTGTCACACAAGGTGTCCTTCTCTATCTGTGTGACTCCTGAGTTATTCTGCTTCCAAGTGGTGAAGGGCCAGACCCTTCTCCCTGAAGTGGAGATTTTGTGCATACAGAAATCTGTCTCTGCCTCTACCAGGAGAAGCTGGGACACTTCTTTCACTTGTCAGGGATGAATGCCAGGGTTTGGACAAGGTAGGCTGATGGATTGGGCTGCCCAAGAGCTGAAAGAACTGAAGGTGGACTGGGCTGCATCTTTTCTGCAGAGTGTCCATGAGGTGGGTCCAACAACCCTGTAACACTGTGAATGGAGTCTTTGGAAGAGAATGCTCATAACCTCTGCATCCAGATACATCCATGAGAACTGGGACAGAGCTGGCCAGAGAGTGTGCCAGAGACCTGCACTGCATCTGCTGCCCGTGTGATGAAGTACAAGTTTCCATTTTCCACATGAGATGTCTGTAAACACATGACCTTGCTAGAGAAGTTAAAAAAAAAAAAAAAAAGAAGGTAAAACAAGACATCATTTTGTGTCCCTGTGGGATTCCTTCAATAGTCAGTTTTCAACCACAGTCAACCAAGTACCTCATGTTTATCAAGGCACATTTTCCATTATGTATACAGACCTTTTTGTTTTTTTAAATTTGAAAGGTCATTTTAAGAGCCCACAATACTTCTCTGTTATGTAGGCCCAACAGAATTTCTGGAAATATTTAATTTGTGTACTGTGTTGAAAGCTCTCAAACAAAGTGCACATCATTTAATCTGTTTATAGAACCCCTTGCTTCTCCTAAATATACTGGCATTCTTTCTCTCAGCTAAGAAAGCCTTACTTTCTTTTATCATCAGTTTTTTGTATTTTATCATGAGCATGAAGGGATAGTCGAACTTATTCAATCCAAAGAAAAATGTCTGAGCTTTTCTGTCTTCTCCTTTTAATTTAATTTTTTTAATGTCACTCTGAAAAGACTTTCTTGAGGGCTTGGAAAGACACAAGGTTAAAAAAAAAAAAAAAAGAAAGAATAGACACTCTGAGGTAAAAGACTCCCTTAATATATATCATTTTTAGTCTACTTTGGTAGACTACAAAGAGTGAGGTGCAACTACACTTCAGTAGTACCTGAGCAGGCTGCTCAAGAAGGCAGATTTGTTTAAGCACCTCTGAAGGCAGCACTGGGCCCCATGCTTTGCTCTTAGCCATGGGCTCCACTCTGCTGTGGTGAGGTCAGGCCATAAGGAGGGGTAAGGAAAGGTCGCAGAACTGGGCTCTGGGCTGGGAGTAAGTACTTCCAGAATTTAATTTGGCCATGGAAATATTCCCAGCACAGCAGTATTCCCCCTCGTTAAAGGAGGGAATATTGCTGTAGCCCATAACCTCTGTAGGGGAGGAATTAACTTTAAACTGAACACTGCATTTGGATAGGAAATGAGCTTAGTGGGGTCTGCCTGCTAAGGGACCTGTGTGCTTTGATGCAAATACTCTTTTAAGTTCCAATCTATGCACAAAGTCACAATGGTCAAACACAGACCAGGAATTCATTACAGTGAAGTGCTTCCCAGATAAAGAATATTCTTATTAGTTTATCATTCCTTCTCTGGATACTTTCTAGCGTAATGTAATTGTGTTGAGTACTAAAATAATTACTGAGATGAACTGTAGAGCTTATTTTTCCAGATGGAGTGTGAGAGAGGGCCTTTCTAGCTGCTGTGCCTGGCTTGTGAGCAGGTTCAGCCATGCAAAGATGTGTTCTGAACTTCAGCCCTGCTGAAGCAGGAACCTCCCAGCATGGGGAATCATAATCACAGCTGCAGCAAAGGTCTGTGGTCTCCCTGTGCAGGACTGCAGCATTTGGGAAGTCTGGGGAGGACATATATCCAGAAATCATCAAGGTTTTATTTCATTCTGCCTTTTCCTTTGGTTTTCTTTTCTTGCTTTGGTATGAAAAATAAAATAAAAACTTACAATTAATTTGTACTTACAGGTTGGTTTTAATCCTAATAGAAGTATAAATAAGAAGTTGATATTTTAATCTCTTTTTGATCACTTATTCTTGCATGATAATTTTGCAGAATATATGCTAATACTCTAATGTCAAACAAACATGCTTCTCATGAAATTTATTTGAGAAAACTGAAGTAATATTTTCTGACATTTGCTCTGTAATATTGAATCTCTGTGGTGAAGGGATAAATCTGAGTCCTGAAAATATTCTTTCAGCACTCACATAGCTTACTGGAAATGGAAGTACAATTTCTGCCAGTTAATACAGCTCAAACATAACATTATGACATTCTCAGTTGTTTAATACATCTTGTTTCTAACTGAAATGTGGCTCATCTGCTAAATGAATCGAGATTCAGTTTAATCTTTTCTGAAGTGCTTCTAAGTCCAGATCACTCTTCTTTTTTTGTGAGATTTCACGAGTCTTTAGAAGTTCCAGATTATCTTCAGATATTTCATAGCAAAACGTGATCTTTTAAAATCAGCTTTGATTTTACATATGTATAAAACATGATTATTTTCAATTTATGACTGAAACTTGTTACATACTTGGTTTGATTAGAAGAAATTTTGCCTTTTTACTGAAGAATGTAGTCTGGATATATACATAAACCAGAATGTGTGTCACCCTTGTTTCTCAGCTGTTTTTGTCTGATTTTTCATCGTTCCTAGGGAGGATTCAGAAAAGATATTTGATGTTTCAAGGTGATGTTCCTAATCAAGCTCTGTACATACTCAGTTTGTTTATACTGTTGAACTTTTATTGACATTTTAACAGCTTCAGTGTAAATTCAATGCCTTCAAAAGCACCCTCCCTTCAGTTAAATACCAGGATTTTTGGTCCATGTTCTGGTAGAAAGCAGAGTCCTCCAAGGGTCACTGTAGATTCCCAGCTCCCCAGAATCTAGTAGAATGAGTGTATTTCTTTAAATCTAATTGCAATTTCATAGCTAGAACCAGTCTGTTTGTTTGGGTTATTTCCATCCCTTACAGAAATGCAGCGCTGTGCCCATTGTGCCAGAGGTTTTTCTTCTGGCACCATCACTGCTGAAGCAGCAGTTTATTGGCAGAGCAATTGCAGACTCCTGGTTTCAGCAGACTTTGTCAGCCCAGAGCCTTGATGTTGACCATGTCACCTTCTCGGTCACTCTTCCCAAATACTGAATTTTCAGTTTTCTCTCTTATTTGGCTTCTCTGCTTTTGCTGACTCCTTCAGTCATTAGCTTTGCTGTTGTTGATATATTTACTCCATTTTTTGTTGGATTATTCTAAACTTATCAAAATCTTAAATAATTATTGATTTTAAACAGAAACATTTAGGTCATTCCTTTCACTCCTCCAATATTACAGTCCCAGAGCAGCTTATCTTGTAAGAATATTGTGAATGCTCAGTATGGAGAAATATTCTGTCCTACAATCCATTAAAATGAAATTAGATTTCATTACTGATATCATTACTGATACCATTCTGAATGATGGTTGCTGAAGTGGCAACCATCACTTTCTGGTTCAGTGTAATTTTGACCTCTGGCTTTTTAGAATGGTGTCAAGAATTTTGCAGCATATTGAACCCTACAGTAAGTTTAAATAATTTTCCTCTTTCAGATATGAAATCTGGGCAAATATCCCATAAGGTAGTGTAATAGTGTGTTACAATAACTGACTTATTTTTGAACATGAATGCAGAATGGTTTGTTTCACTAAAATTCTGCCCTGAGGCTTCAGTAATGTTACACATTTCTTATCGTATTGCATGCTTTATTGTCCTTATCCTGGATGTTCTTCATATTGAAGAAAATACCTCTGAGGGTTATTTCTTTACCTGTACCTCACAGTCTGACTGATTTTCCCTCTGCTTCTCTTGTTTAACAAGGAGATGCCATTTTTATGTTGTTTTTTGAAAACTCTCTCATGAAAGTCTCCTGATTTTTTGTCCACCACTAAGGTCCAGCTGTTTAAATGTACTGCAGAGAAAATGTAATTTCAGAAAGAGACAAGTCCTATGGTCCTGGTGAATGTTCCCAGCAATTAATTAAATATTGGGATGGTTTTGCAAAGTCACAGAATCATAGGACCACAGAATCACAGAATGGTTTGGCTTGGAAGAGACCTTAAAGATCATCTAGTTTTAACCCTCCTGCCATGAGCAGGGGCACACCAAGTGTGGAAAACAAATTTAAGAAGCAGTTTAGCACACAGTGCTGCACCCAGGCCCTGCTTCTCCATCCCCCACCCTGCTATTTTTAATCAGAAGCAGTTTATTAAAAGTTGCTTTATTTTTTCTGGACATTCCTCTCTGTTCTGATCAGGACAGTAAATAGGACACAATTACAATCAGATTCCACTCCAGTGCTGGTGAAAGCAACAGAAACAATTCTCCCATTCCTGTTTTGTCCCTGTTTAATCCTACTTAATTGCTTCTAGTTGCCTCAGGGCCTGGAGTAGTATGTTCCACGTCCTACCTAGTGTTGCTCCAAAGCCAGGCCAGAGCTGCTGGAAGGTGGCTGGATCAGTCTGATGTGCTTCCCTACAGGACAGGCAACAATGAACTGCTGAGTTCACTGATGGGTTGCAGGCATTTGAGAGTCCTCATCCTCATCCTTGCAGAAACTGCCCATCCAAGCCAAGTTGCCCAGGAAAAGAGCATGTGAGTAATGCACTGAGTGCACTGATGGCCCAGGACACAGGGAGCACTGAAGAGCAGCACACAGGAAGCATCTCCACACACTGCCTGTGCAGAGCATGCTGTATTGCCAGAAAGAGAAAGCCCTACTTCTTTCTTTAAAACCATTTTTTACAAATTAATTTCTTGTAGTTAAAAAAGTGATCATTCCTCACCTCACTGAACAGCTACTGTATTTTCACAGTCTGAGTGGCTGGCAAAGGCAAACTAAATGAAAACCTTGCAGACACAACTTTGTCTGCAGGAAGATTTATTTGTGCTCCTGTCTACATGATTCATACTTGCTCCAGGGGAAAAGTTGTAGTTGAGAAGGGGTGCTAAGCTACCATGATTTTCCATGCCCTCATAAAAAAGAAAATATCACTTCTAACCTTTTATTTATTTTTTTCTGTCCCATTCAGTGGTGATGTGGAGTGTAGCTAGAACAATAGTTGGTCTAATCCAGACAGTCATTTCATTGTAAATCACCAGGGTGCAGATTTACAGTCCAGGTATTATTGTTTTGGTTCTGTTTCTTCACTTTTCAGGTTAAAACTGGTTAACACAAGCTTTCAGAAAACTAATAAAAAAATTAAATGGCTCAGAACTGGGACACGATTTGCCAAGTATCAGCCTGGGGAGATGTTCTGTAACATTGCAGGAAGCTCCCATGTATGTAATCACAAAGGAAAAGCTGACAGACCTTTAGCAATAACTTTGCAGTAATAAACTATTATTATTACTAACAGATATTTTCATCCATGGATCTCAAAGCACTTTAGGAATATTCCTTTACAGGAAAATGTGCATGTGTAAGGAATATAGTTTAATTTTTTTAATGCAGTATTGTATAAACAGCCAGGTCTGGACACTCTCTCCTTAGCATGTGCTGTATGAGGGACTCAGATTTAGGGACATTGCAATGGCAGAAGGGCTGTGCAGAAGTGATCTAGCATGAGAATAAAGGACCAGATGAGACCTGTATGTGATGGCAGGTTTCTCTAGAGAGGCACCTCAATACTGAACTTTTCACAGACCCTGGCAATGTGTCCTAAACAACGTCAGGGATTCAAAGTATTCAAGAATATTTTCCCCTCTTTTCACAACATGGTCTATGCATTCTTATCCCTTTTGTGGCATCAGGCTGCAATGCTGCTCTGTAGCTTGTGAGAGTACTGCTTGCTATGGAGGCATTCAACCCCATGAAAGGGAGCAGAGCTCCTCATCCACTGACACCTCAGACACAGTGAAAGTGTGGTGACTGCAGGAGTCTGAAAACAGTCAGCTCATGCTTGCATGCAAAATGCTAGGCCTTTGTTTTCATCTTCTTTGCCAAGATTTAAAAAAACCCCAATGTTTTTATTTACTGACTTAATCCCTGG
>VZRH01001694.1:0-11530 GCA_013397555.1 Urocynchramus pylzowi | reverse complement strand
TTCCCTTCCCTTCCCTTCCCTTCCCTTCCCTGCTGGCAGCCAGCCCCAGGGAGGTTTCAGGAAACATTTCCCTTCTTCTCTTTGCTTACCCCTTCATTCAACAGGTGTTTTTATTAGATGACATACACACTATGCAGCATTTCACCATTTAGTCTAGGGAAGGTTTTATTAATTTCTGACTCGCTTCTGTCTGGATCAGCAGCTGTTTGTTTAATGTGGACTTGAAAGGCTGTACCCACAGCTTGCTGGACAATTAAGTTAGTCTTAAGGGATCTGCTTGAAAAATATGGTACATCTGCTAATGAATTTAAGAACACTTTTGTGACACTAAAATAAGCCTTGCAGGGAATACATAAGGCTGATGGATCACCATGAGAAAAGGCATAACAAGGAGTACCCCTAGCACAGCTACCTGGTCTAGAGATCCCAGCCATGGTGTGTATCCCAGGGCTTCCCCTGGACAAGGCAGGGATGGCTGTGCATGTGCTTTAAGTCTTCCACTTGCATGTCTTAGCTCCCTGAGCTCCTCTACTGTGACAAAAATTGTCACCTGTGGTGTGAACACCCACCAACCAAGCCCAGTGCTAACTGGCTCCCATGGGCTGCTTGCCAAGGTGGGTGGCAGACACGACACCCATCACATGCACCTCAGTGAGCTGGTCACAGCCACACGGTGCAGTCCTGGCACTTGGTGGACTGGAGGACTGCTGGAGGACTAAAAAGTGATCAACACTTCCTTAATCTAAGAACATGAAACTGATGGCAGGGCCAGGAATCCATATCACACCCCTGAGAAGACCACTTTCTCTATACAGCACAGATGAGCTAGATCATCAGCTCACCTCTGTGAAACCATTCAAAAGTGGGTTTGGACCAGATTTAAGTACCAACTAAACATCTGTCCGGACAGCAAAGTTCACTGTCCCCAAAGTCAGTGTTCCCCTCCCCACAAATTAATCTTATTGTGGGGAAAATGTACGAGCAAATAATTAATCTTGGAGTCTGTGGGTGGCCCCCGAGGTGAACTGGAGCTCTGAGTTTTACATAAGCACACCCCCACACAAACCCTGTCTTTGCTTCAGATCAGCACCAGTGAGCCCACGCACATCTCTCCCGAGGCCTTTGTGCAAGACCTTTATCCTTCTACCAATGGGGAAGCCAAAGCCCTGGGGTGAAAGACAAGTTGAAAGCTAAGATCTGAATGATTTGGCAGAAATCGGAGCTATTGCAAGATTTTCCAAGATGAGCCCACTGGGGGACTGGAGAGCTCATGATGATTTAATGGCTTAAAAGAGAATGGGGCTTAATCTAGACCATGTGCTGAGAGGAGCTGCTGAGCATGGAGGTAGAGCAAGGCAAATCCACCCTGACTACAGTGACTTCACTCTCCACATCTGGGTGGCTGAGAAATGGCATCTGTCTTCCTATATTCCTTGTTCTTTAAATATTGAAGCACTGATCCAAGCTTTCTTTTTGTGGTCAGACCCTCCTACATGTGCTGAGTTGTGTACCCCAGGGCTACCCAAGGAGTCCTCTCTGGGGCTGCAGCATTTATGGTAAGAGGTGGGGGAAGGCAAACCCTGCACTTCCCCTGAGCCAGGCCAGGCACACAGGGTCATACAGCTTCTGTAGATGATGCTCAGGAAAAGCAACTTGAGGCATTGCTGAAATTAATCCTGCCAGACAGGGCTGCAAGCAGGGCTTTGGCCCCTGCAGCTGCAGCCATAGGAGCCTGTGTGGTGAGCTTGTTGAAGGCACACACCATGGCTCTGAAGGGAAGGGACAAATGTCTGGCTGTTAACTGCAAAGGCTGTGAGAACCCAGGAAGCAGAGGAGGAGGAAAGGGAAAAACAGTCACAAGCGGAAAAGTAGGAACAGACCAGTAGAAGAGGATTGCTGAGGGATGTGGAGCCTGGGCTTCTGCTCCTCCCTGCTTTTGTTCCTATTGCTCCCCACTTTCCCCATCCCTGCTGCTGCTATACCCAGCCACAGAAGAAGCAAAAAGAAACCATTGCATGGCTCTGACCCAGAAATACCTTTTAACTAGCTGAGATGGAACAAGGCTCTTCTGCTTTTTCAGCATAAGCATTGTGAATTTTATCAGTGATGCTTGGCCTGAAAGATCTGCTTGCTCAGTCTTCCTGAGTTTCAAAGTCCTCTTCTGAACCAGAACAAGTGCAAGATGTTAGAGAGAAAACAGATCCCAGCAAGGTCCCAAGCCTAGCCCAGAGGGATTGTTTGCAGGGTAAAACACAGCCTCAGAGAGTCACAATTCCTTTGTTCATAGAACTGAGAAATAAGACATTTATTCAAGTTAGTCTGCTCAGCACTCAGCCCTGGCTATCACTAACCTCAGTACTGCTGAGGCATGGATTTTGATGGTGGCTTACTGTGCAAGCTGGAAGAGCTCACAGCTCATAAACCATCTTGAGCATCCTCCTTAGGACATGACATTCTCTTCTAGATAACGACATGCTCTGGTTTGGTTTAGGTTTTGTAAGCCTCTGTAACAAGAAGCAGATCCATCTCACTGGCCTCAGGGCTAGTCAACAGCTGGGGAAGGGGAGTGAGGCAACCCTGTGTCAGCCCCATTCACCATCAGCATGTGAGACAGACACACACACACAACCCCTTCCAACAGAGGTGTCTGAATGAGGTGGGTGGACAATCTCTGAAGCAATCTACTCATCTTCTCTGTAACAGGACCCATGGCAGCTACACCTCTGACCACAGGGCAGGCTGGGGTGATGCCCAAGCCTGCTTGCCTGGTTCCTTTCCATCCACAACCAGTGCTGCTGTTGGGCCAGGGTCACTGCTTACAAATGGTGCCTGCCACAACACAGCCATATGTGGGAAATGCCAATGCATCACCCTGGGGGCCAGGGTAAGCCCCATGGTGAGGATGTTACCTGACCTGCAGCATCCTCAGGGGGCCAGAGCATTGAAGGCAGGGGGGACAAAACCATGAAGGATAGCATTTGCAAGAATCCAAACTTGGAGAGTCAGCACCACAAGGTGCTAAAAGGCACAGAGCCACTCTCATTGCTGTGAGGGGTGCCTGGGACTGCCGTGTCAGAGTGACTCCTGAGGACAGAGACCATGAGAATGGTGTCTTTTGCTGCCTGGACACATTTAACTTCTGACCTCTATCAGCTGTCAGATTAGAAGGGGTTTAGTCACATCAGTCTGAGCAGGAATTAAAGCCAAGCTCCAAGGGTGAAAGGGCAGAGCTTTAAAGGGATCACCTTAATTGACAGGGCCTCTTAATCCCCCTGTTCTTGTACATTAATCCAAATATCTCCAGTTCTTCTTTTTAACCTGTTTTCATAAAGTAAAGAGAATTATACTTAATACAACAAAGCTGGGTGTAGGAGTAAAGCGTGACCTTAGCCCTCCTGCAGAAGGGTTTTGAGGCTGTTGTGAATGCTGCTCTTTATCCTGGTCACTCCCCAGCCCTTCCCCAGCAGTTTGTGAGCTGGAAATGATCAGGCAGCTCCTCCTTGTCCAAGCCGTGGCAGTGACGCTGTGCAGGACAGGGCTGTTGTTTGATGTTCCATTTGCAGTTTACATTTATAATGGCAGCACCCTGATAACCTGGGTACTTGAAACAGGCCCAAGCAGAGAGGAGCTTGGAGCACACCACATCCATCACCTGACAAGCGTGGCTGGTGGGGTTGTGCTGCTCAGAACATCCCTCTCTACTGCAGAAGCCAGCCTGCAGGACCTGGAGGCCCCCCCTGCCTTCAGGGGGACATGAACACAGTTAGAGGTGTCTTTTTGATTTGGAGAAGTGCCGGAATTGTTTTCTTAATCCATTGGTTTTTTGGTTTTTGTTTTTTTTTTTTTTTTATAGTGAATTCTTTTGAAGGCTGATCATCTCAGAAGGTGTAACTGAGGCCTCAAACACTAAATGCACTCTGTGGGCAGTAGGAAATGTAACTGGTAGCATGGCAAAGTTAATTTTCAGCTGTTAAACTAAGACATAAACAGCTAAACAAAGTTGTTAAATTATCAAGGACATGGGTTGTGTCTTCGTGTGCCTTGGTAATGCAGATATGCACTGTCACCAGGGGGTCTCAGCTCTACTGAGAGATAAACAGGAAAAAAAATAAGAGATTCAGCTCCTGAATCATGGAGAGGAGGCAGAAATCCCACACTTGGTTTGCGTGAGTGTTACAACTCTGACACTGACAGAATTTTAGGTGTTGGGGACAGTTCCAGTGGTGCCAACCTTTGGGACCACACTGGCTCTGGGTGGTGTCAGTGGTCATCACTTCTCACTGCCATGCAAAGCCAGCCTAATGTGAAAAAAATATCCCTGATGCTGCCATCCATGTGGCATTGTGCTTTGTAGCTACCCTTTCTGGCAGTGGGAAACTCACCCTGTAAACCAAGCTCCTTTCAATATACATGTAAGGCATCTAGTTTTTGCTGGCATGGTGGTGAAAGCCACAGAAAATTGTGTAAAGAATGAAGTTTCCAGAGGCAAATTTATTATGTCTTAGGCTCCTGTAACATCATAGTTGAACTCTAAGCAGGCTGAGAATGAGTTCTATCAAAGGGAAGCAGTCTAAGAAACAGTTGTGGATAAAAGAAATATGAAAGCTATTCAAAAATAAGGAGGAAAAAAAAAGCCTCTGAGTGGGCTGAAGGAAAACAAACACAGATCCCAAGAGGAGGAGGAGAGAAGAAAAACTCCAATGAAACAAAAAGTAGCTGATGAAAACCTGGTCTTACAGAGGGCAATAATATTTTGCTGCTAACTTCACTGGGCCAGGATTTTATCCACATTTTCTAATCATAGTGATGGGCTTTTCGTTCCAAAGTTTTCTTCCATCTTGTGATTCATCACATCTCCTGTCTGGACATGCAGTAGCACAGAACTCCCATTCAGTTCGGAAAATACTCTTTTAATAGAACTAATCACTCTTGGAAAAAAAAAAACTAGTTTCAAATGACAGGAGGAGGAGAGGAAAGGTTCATGACCTCAACCAAGTTTTTGAACCCCGTGAACACACAAAAATAATTTGAAAAGTTGATAAAACCTCAATTTTCAGCAGATTTGCTCATCCAAGTTTAGGCTTGTCAGGATAGAAGCCCAGATTCCTCCTCAGATCCAGCCCTGTGAACACAGTGACACTGATGCATTTTATGAAAAGCCTGGCCAAAATCAGAGCCCTGGAAGAAGAGCTATTTGGGCAGCTGAAGCAAGAGAAAGGAGAGCCAGTCCCTTTGAAGTTATCAGCCAGGGGAGGCGTTGGATAAGCCCAGGCCGTTTGTAATCAGATGTCATGAGAGGACTGTCAAAGAAATCTCCCCACACTTGCCTTGTCACTGATGGTATCTCAGTGCAGATAAAATAAGAGCAGCAGTAAAAGGGAAGTCTGAGCCATTATCTGCCCACACCTGGGCGGCGAAGGTGCCGCGCCGAGACAGCGCCCGGCGTGTCTGGGGCTCGGCAGGGGAGGATGCTGCCCTGCTCAGCTGCAGGGGGACATCGCCCGCAGCCCCGGGCAGCTCAGCCCTGCCGCGGCTCCTGGGCTCGATCTATTGGGAGGAATTTGTATTCGCAGCCTTAACTTTCGTCTCCCTGTGAAAGCTGGGCTGAAAAGGTGTTTTCTTCCCAGATTATTGGGAAAAGTTCATTATAGCTTTTTTTAGGATAATTTGCTGGCTTTCACAAGGCTGCTCACTACTGCTCTCCCTGGCCTCCAGTGTTCTCTCACAGGAAGCAGCTTCACAAGCTACTGAATCAACCAAAGTCGCAGTTTTGGTGTCTTTTCCTTGTGCATTTCCTGGAGTTGAATAGGTTGAGGTTGTGTAGCAGCTTTTATTTTGTGCAGGTATTTCTAGGCTCTCTGTACCCCATGCATTTAAATCAGCTTGCAGGATGCCTTGAAGTGTCTTCTACTGCCAAAACCTAACAGGAACTGCCCATCAGGCTTGAAGGATGGATCAACAAACACACAAACAGTGCTATCATACTTACTGTTTTTCTTGGAAAGCAGAGCTAGAAAGTCCAATAACCTATTCAGAGATCTGGGGTAAGACCATGCATTACATCAGCAACCCTCTTGGTCCTAATCTGTGAGTTGTGCATGGGCATTGTACGAGCCCAAGAACACTGCAGCAACCTCAGATGTGCCCAGAGTCACTGCAACAGATGCATGCTTTGAAATGACCCTTGGAAATTTTGGCTCCATGGCTCTTTTGAGACAATGGCATTAAGTGCCCAGTGAGTCTCCAACCAAGGAGTCTCTGTATTATGACCTGGTAAATTCCAGTCCTTGAATGTTTTGGTGTGGGTTTTGGTTTTTTTCTCTCAGCAGTGGGAAGGCCCTAATGCTGCTGTCTTGGAAGTCCTCTGCAGACAGGGGAAGGTCTGCTTGAAGCTGGGATTTAAGATCGAGCCAGTGCTGTCAACTATAACTTTTAGAGATTTTTTTTCTGTTTGGTCTTTGGGATTAGTGATGCTTTGTGCTGATGTCCTACCCACACAGAAACTCGGTGAGCAGATCCCTCTGTGGGAACTTTGCTGAGTTTTCATTACATCCTAAACTTCTTTGCTCCAAGAAATCCAGCATCATCCAAATTCTAGCCACTATGCACAGACCAAGGGGGTCCATAGGATTGCAGTGGTGTGAAAAGAGATCTTGACCCCCTCACTATATTTAACATAAATCAAATGTCACAGTGGGGCTGAAACTCTATGTGTATTAACCATCTTCCCATACTTATTAAACTACAGTAACTATCTCCCTGCCCTTCCCCCTCTTTCTAATAGCAGTATAAATAGTCCAAAGGTCTCTTGTCAACACAGCTCCCAGACTTCTAGCTCTTTGAGGGGCAAATGTACTTTGTTTTATTACTTGTATGGCATTCCTCAAAGAAGGGGACTTTGACCTTCTTAAATTCTTCCTGGAGATTAAATACCAAAACCAGCAGTGCACAAGGGAATTAATAGACAGCTTCAATACACACAGCAGGACCTTTGGAGGAGGTCAAGTTATTAACACACTGGGAAATGTAGATTGTATCTTCCAATGCAGGATATATCTTGCATTCTAAATCAGATAATGACAATGGGACACAGAGAGCTGCATTTCTGAGATGAGTTCTGCAGCTCTCAGCAGATCTTCCAATTCTGGGTATTTTACCAAGGACACAAACTTTGCTGAGTTTTGAAATCTTCAAATAAAAAGGAATGCATAACAAACTTCTCTTTTTTTGAAAAATTATGCCTTCAGTATTAACAGTGGGCCCATGTGGCTTTATTTTGCATTAGACAAGGAATCTTACCTGGGGGCTTAATACTTATTCAACCTCCTACTGCCTCAAAACAGACAACCCTACAAAAATATTTGGTTAATATTTACATATTTAAGGAAATTAGTGTCAGGCATTGAAAACCCTTTAAATGTATTTTTTGGTGCAGTTTTGAACAGTTGAAGCTCACAGAAGCAAAATTTAAGCCTGATGAGAGCTAAGTGGTAATGGAAAACTCATTTCAGCTTCCTTGCCGTGCATATTTGAACTGGAAACATGATTGAAAATATTCACTTAAGGTAGATGAGCCAAGAAATAAGGATAAGTGATAGAATCAAGAAGAAGTTTCAGATTAAATTTCTGTAAAACTTTGATACTTGAAAATGTGACCATTCAACAGCCCTCCTTTGTTTTTGAACTGCTGTGCACCAGTCTGAGATTTTACCTTTGAAATTATCAAGAAAGGGATCACATCTTACAAAATCACCTTGTTGTTTTTTTTTCCTCACCTCCTTTTGCTTTATGTATTTGGCCACTGCTGAACAACACAAGCTTTGGAAACAAAAACCCTACAGTAAGTGAAAATCATGAAAAGAATGAATAGGCTGAAATATACTACTTGTTATGAAATATTTCTTGGCATGAATTGCAATAAACAAACCAACATCCATTCTAAAACAGCAGTAAACAAATCTTTACTACTCCCTGATTGCCAAAAATCTCACACTACTCAAGCTGACATGGAAAAAAGCATTAATGTTAGTGAGGGGTGAATTTCAGGAAGGCTGGGTTTGGTCTGGATAAGCATATTTGACATATGCAAGCCTTCTGGGAGCCTATAAAAACAAGCTTTCTTGGGATATTTCCTGCACTTCTGGGTAGGTTGCAAATGTCATGACAGCTGGCTTTGCCACAGCCCTTGGGCACTCCAGGTTGTGTTTCTGGCCAGAAATCAGTGAAACAAAGGTGCTTGGAATGAGAAGAAACCACAGAACAATGCTTGGAGCTCCTAAAACAATTCCAGCCAGTGTGCTCATTGTGCTTTTACATGCACTTGGACATGACAGCTGTGTGGAAGATCACATCTTCTCCCTCTGTACAGATAAAATAAAGGAATTAATGCCTGAAAAATGTTTTCTATCTCTTTTCTGGCTGCGTGCAGGATGTATAGATATGCAGGCCAAGCCTTACTAGTCTAGCCGCTGGGCACATGAAAAATACAAAGGCAAATCTGTCACTAATCCCTTATACATGCTCCCATTGCTGCATAACTTAACACCTCTTCCACCTTCTGCTATCTCCCCATAAATTTGATCTATAAAATCTCAGTAACAATTTAAAAAATGAAATCCTGCCATATGGAAGCCAAATTTTAAATGCAAGTGATGTTAGATGTTTGAATCCTAACCTCAGCAGACCTTCTAGGGAAGTCAAAATAGACATTGGCTTTGTCCTGGTGATAATATTAGGGCATGTTATCATTTGTGCACCAGTGTCATCTCATGCAAGCAATAAAGTGCAGTGAAACTGTGAAACCCCTTGCCAAAAGGATTTCTGGGTGTTAAAATTACAAGGATTTCGAAATGGAAATCAAGAGAACAAAAATGTAGCCATGGCAGCAAAAAAACTTGCATCAAGGTCAGAAGCACCTCCACTATGGACTGCTGGATGTCAGGGGAGTTTTCAGAGGCTCTGTCCATCCATCCTTGCTGGTTTTGTGCTCACCCTGTTCCCTGGACATTCTGTGAGCACCAGGTTCTTCAGGAGAGCAGGGAAGAGATCTCACCACAGGAGATGGGCTGCTGCCAGTGCAGAAGAAATGCCCCTTCTCTGCCCTTTCCTCATGAGCATGAGATTTGCTCTTCTTGTTGTGTTATGTTTTATTGATTTTAAGAGAATAAGCAGTGCTGTTAGACAGAAATCTTTCTCCAATAAAACTTCTAGATATGCTCCAGATAGCATACTGCTCCTGAACGAGCATCTCCAGCTCAAAAAGTGCTCTTTCCAAAACATATTCCAAGTAAGGCCCCCAAGCTGAAGCCTCCCTGGGCTATAAGCCTCACAGGGCAGTGTGCCAGCCATGGATCATCAGCTGGGCTGTCACAAACATCTCCTAGAAATACCTTCTTGGTAGTCTTGAAGAGGACTCGCCATCCCTGCAAGGGACTGGAAATGGAGCCAGATTTGCTGCCTTCTGCTGTTTCCACAGACGGCCCAGAGGAAAAAAAAAAAAAAAGATTATTTTTCCAAGGCAAACATTCATAGAAACACAGCTTCCCTTGAATATACAGGGATGATGAAATGCAGGGGGGGAAGGATACTTTTGTATTTCTTAACAGTTCCTCAAGCCAGCATTTGGCCACTGCCCTTCCCAATGGAAGTCTTCTCTGTCATTTTATCCCCCTTTGGATTTTTTTGCCTGAAGGACTGAGGAATTTATGTTGTGCCTGCTTTGCAAAGTTATGCTTTGAGCAGGAATTTTGGTGTTGAGCTTCCTCACAACTTTTGTGTCAGCAGCACTTGGGTGTGCTTGTCCCCTTTCAAGTGACAGGAGGGGTTAACCTGCCATGAGGGGACAAGTCTCAGAGGGGACAAGGCACACCTTTTTCTATCTCTGTGACTTGTAGCTGTACCTGAAACACAATGAAGTGTTAAAATACATGCCTGGCCTTTGATCCTGGGGCCAAAAGCGCCTCTGGTGTAACCTCAGTGTCTTTCCTAATGAAAGAAACTTTCATTTCCTCCAGGAGGCCGCTGCAGGATTTGTGCACAGAGTGGGCAGTGCTTTTGGCTTCCAGCCTAATTCCTTAATATCCCCTGCTCCCCCATACATATCCTGGGAAAGAAAGGTGTTACCAAGCTGGGAGCACGGGGGCAGGAGGGAGGCGGCAAAGCAAGTCTGTCTGCACAAGGCTCAAATGCCGTTGTCCTTCTCATAAAGAGCCAGTTTAGGTTTATGAACACAAAGGTCTTTGATGTTGTTTCTCAGCAAATGGTGCCTTAAAGATAATAGATGGTTTCATGGGCTGAGCCCTGGGCTGGGGCTTGGCAGCAAATGCCGAGCGAGCCATGCTCCCGGCAGAGATCTCCTCGTGTATGAGCTCTCCTGAGGGCAGCCATGAGAGCACTCCGACCTCTTCCAGCCACCCAGAAAGGGGAGGTAGCTGCCTCCTCCCAGCGTCTTGCAGAGCTGTGCTGAGGTTTGTATGGTTCTTTAAGGATAACTTATTTACCAGCTAACATTTGCTAACTTGTTCCGTCCCTGAGGGTGGAATTACGTGTGGGCAGCGCAGGCAGCTCCAGCCTGATGTCAAACCTGTGCCAGGAGGAGCTGCCTTCCCCTCGGCCCCTCGGCTCTGCCGCTCCCAGGCACACCCCTGGCCAGCCCCTTGGCTCAGCCTTTCCCTGGGACTCGGCTGTGACTCGATTCCAGCAAGGAGCTCTGGCACTGCTCCTTCTGCCAGTGAGCAGGGGGCTGTGTGTCAGACCTGCTCGGGGGCTGCCGTGCCAGCTGCCCTCGGGGACACAAAACCTTTCTCGGGGCTCTGCGCTCCCCAGGCACACTCTGGAGTTCCCCTGTCCTTCTCCTGCAGCTCACCTCCTTTGGCATGGGGTGGGGGGATCTCTGCCGCACGCCCCACCTCCACCCTCCCTGGCAGATGTCCAGGGATTTGTTCCTCTCTTGCTCCCTTCTGGCCCCTGGCAGCCACTGGCTGAGGAAGATTTTGGAGGTGCGCTTGGTACAGCCAGTGGAGAGAGTGCCAATCCCATGAGGGATTTTTAACAAGGAGAAGGCACAAATCCCTGGGGCTTTAGGGAGCTTTAATTCCCTTCCTGAGGGGTCAGTGCAGGCTGCTGCATCCCCATGCTCCTGCCCGAGGCCGGGCCGTTTCCCGGGGCGGGCAGGGGGAGCGGGTGAGTGTGTGTGGCTCTGTGTGTGAGAGAGAACGTGTGCTCCAGACCGGCTAACGGGAGACGCATTCAAAGCCTCCTCAGGACACTGTCGCCGCAGACGGACACTTGGTTCATCCGTGCCGTGGAGCCATCAGGCCCTCCAAGTCCCGCTCAGCATCCCAACGCCGAGCGAGTCCCGTTTCAGTGGCGCTCCCCCTTCCCCCAGCACATAATGTTTCTATTGTGCCGATGCTGTTTTTCTGGGGAAGCGGCAGGGATTTAAATATCATAAAGGCAGAAGCTGGGCTTTGATATACTGTCACCAAAAGCTGAATACTGTAATTTTCAGCAATTTTCTCCGAACTCCCCG
>VZRH01001693.1:2605201-2682949 GCA_013397555.1 Urocynchramus pylzowi | reverse complement strand
AGGAAAAAGTTTTTTATAGGAAGAGTAATAAAGTACTGAAATGGCCTGCCCAGGGAAGTGGTGGAGTCACCATCCCTGGATGTGTTAAAGAAAAGATTGGATGTGGCACTCAGTGCCATGGTTTACTTGAGGTGTTAGGGCATGGGTTGGACTCAATGAGCTTGAAGGTCTCTTCCAACCTAGTCATTCTGTGATTACCATAATAGAATTCTGAAAAGTGTTTCCCATGTGGGAGCAAAAGGCCAACCTGTTTTTCTGGTGTTTTTAAATATTTTTTGTAATTGTAGAGTAGTATGGTTTTTATAGGAGACTGTGGCACCTGAAGCAGGAGGGAGCCCTGTCAATGATCTAGGAGTTCCTGTCAGTGAGTAGCATGGCACAATTTCAAACTGTGCAAAAAAAAAGAAAACTGAGCAGTGTGCATCTGGCTGTGCCAGCCAGCTGCCCACCAAAACAACACAAACCAGTCATTCCTCATGATGGACTGGTACATTTGTAAGCTGAGGTACTGAGTGCTCACTTAGCATCTCAAGTACCTCTCATAATTTCAAAATGCATACAGTAAAAGAAAGAAAAATATAAATCGGAGGCTATATATCATAAATACAACATAAAATCATGAGACCTAAAAGTTTACATTTTGAGTTTGATTATTGTGTTTTGAGGCTGCTGACCATTTGCTATTTTAAATAAGATTACTTATAGAAGTATAAGGTAAGAAACCTCCTTTAAAGGAAAGTATTTGAAATTGCTCATGTGGCTGTATGATATCAGGGGCTAGAGGTAGAGTTAAAATACTAGCCAATTGAAAATCTTAGAGAACTGGCAGTGTTGTCACTCTCACACCTGATATAACCATAGGAGATTTCAGTTCATTTTTTTTCAGTGTCAATTTTTTCATTGGCTGAATTGAGTGTGTTCTCAGGCTCATCTCCCCATTACTCATTTATCCTCTCCACATCCACCTCTCATATTCTCGTATAAATGGTTTGGTCTCTCTGTCAGCCCCATTTCTCACTACATGCACATTTTGCCAAAGAAACAGGCAGTTTCATGGTAGTTTACTCATGTAAAATTACTCCAGCAACTTTGTCAGGGTTCTCCTTGACTGGTTTCTGCACCTCTTCCCTGTTTGTTCCTCCTCCTTTATTTGGGATGAAGAAAAAGGGATTTCTTGTGAAAGAAATCTTAGAAAGATTTCTTAGACTAAGAAATTTTCTAAAGACTTAAAAAGTTGTGCTTACTGCTTTCTCTGTATGGTAAAAAATTAAGCAAACATAAATCAGTATGTATTAGAACTAACCAAACACTGGGTAAAAAATGTAAATTCCTTATTTTATTTCTCTGTGAGTTTTATTTTCTGCATTGTTGCCTAATCAGCTTCAAAGGTCTATTTTTTGGTGTGCCTTGATGAGAGACAGAAAAGATTTCTGTGTTTAAAAGTTATATATGTATTTGACCAGTGTCAAGACGGTATTACATTCAACACAATTCATCCAGGAATACTTAGACTAGAAATTATTCTTTTAATCCATTAGTGAAAAATACCTCCATGAAAAATTCCTGAGGATTATGCAAAGATATCCTTTAATCTGAGTCTCTTTTCAGTATTTTCTGTTTTTTACTATCCACATGGGATCTGTAGTGCATGAATCAGCAGACAAAATACATTTCCATGTGGCAGTAGTCATCTCTGTCTGTATGGGAAGTTCCAAACTTTTCCTGCGAGTGAGAAGACTGAGACACAAAATCTTCTAAAGATTCATCTGAGCAGAGGCTGTCCTCATGAAAACTGGGGTTTAGATTAGATGTTAGAAAAAATGTCTTCACTGAAAGGGTGGTTAGGCATTGAAACAGGCTGCCCAGGCTAGTGGTGGAGTCACTGTTCCTGGAAAAAAAACATGTGGAGGTGGCACTCGGGGATATGATAAAGTGATGGACTTCATGGTTGGATTCAATCAGCTTAGAGGTCTTTTCCAACCTTAAAGATTCTGTGTTTCTGTGAAAAATGACAAAAGGAACAGATATGCCCTCTTGTTAGGAATATGTGTGAATCTTATATGACCCGATTAGCTTTTGCAACTATATGTTTACTGTAGAAAAAAAGATTCATCATAGTAAAACATATTGCAAGTGCATTTTAGAGCAAATTAAAAATATCCTTATTTCCCTGCTGAATGGAAGAAGACAGGTTCAGCTAAATCTGTTGAAGCTAATAAGACAGTGATAAAAAAGAAATAGTTTCAAGTTACATGCAGTCAAGTGAAACAGAGGAAAATGTATATGGAGTAACCAGAAAATCAAGTCCTGTTTTTGGTGAATAAGGTAATATGAGTTAATCAGCTTTTTCTAATATGATCTACATATTCTATCACAATTGTAAAGAGTGCATTTGAACAAAACTGTAATACAGGTTTTCATGGTTTGCTTCATTAGTTAAATAATTCCTTGGATGTGCAACAGCTTTTCGAAACACACGTAACTCTGAAATCTGCTGTTTGCTTGAAAGCAACAGGAAATTCAACCTACTCTGAGTATGATTAAATCAGAAAGGTTTCATCATCTTGCAGTGGAACTCAAAATGCTGGGTGTGCATAGACTGGGACTCACAGCATCCAGCATGCCCTTTATTGGGACATCCAAGCTTGGCTGGTAAAATAAAGATCAGTGTAGATAGTAAAATGTGAAAAAAATAACTAATAAAGACATGCCTCTCAGGGCCATAATTATTTAATTGGAAATAATTATGCTGACACATCTTGTTTAGATGGCTAGATATAAGGAATTCACAATCATTGATCTTACTGCCCCTATAAACCAGCTTTATGGTGCTGATACTGGACACTTTCCATCATCATCTAATAGTACAACATTTGCCAAAGAAACAGGAGATGGCAGTCCTAAACATTTCCCACTGGGAAATGTCATAAATAAGTGGGATTTGAACCGCAGCTGTGGAGGGCAGTATGATCCACAGTATGACAGAGCACAGCAGCTGGGGATGGGCAGCACTGCTGATCACCAGGCTGAAGATGGGAATTGTAGAAAAGTTTGAAAGAGAAAACCTAACTATCCAGTCCAATGGGGGTGATGAGGTGGTTCAGTGCAGCATTTCCAGGTGCTAGACTAGATTTTTGCCCTCTCTTCTTCACTGCACCCCTGCTACCCTGCTGGAGAGCAGCAGCTGCCACTGTGTGTGAGCAACAAATCCTGAGCAGCAAATCCTTGGTCTGCTCCTTCTACTGTGGCTCCCTACCATCTCCCCCCTCTACACCCCACACCACTGTCACTCTGTGGCTGCAGTAGAGACTCTCTACTGGAATGGACACAAATGTGTATTTGGCAGCCTGTACTGCTGAAATGGCCACTCTGATGGGCAATGGGCAAGAAAATACATTCTGTGGGTTGGTTTAAAGCCTTCAGTCAGCAGCTGGCTCATGCTGGGTTCTGTCTGTCGTAAAAGGAGTGATACATGGAATTTCAGACCCTGTCTTTTATCTAGTTGCTATCCAATGTAAAACCAGCAGGATTTCTATAGCCTCCTGTAGTTCTGAAACCTGATGAAGAATACTGCTGTTATCTCCTGGTCAGGTGCTCAGTCTGGTACTTAGATAGGTCTTCTGGGTATCTCTGAATAGTCACCTGCTTACCCTGTACCCATGAAGTCTCTGTATCTTTTAGTCTTGGACCAGTTGCTGATTTTGTTGTGTTGCAGAAGGTGAACCAGTTAGACACGAAAGTGCATTGTAACTCTCCCAGAAAAGTGTGTAGCTGTATCATTAGTCTGTGTAAGAAGTACATGCATTTGCACCACTCCTGTTGGAATAACAGGAGGTTTTCTGCCACAGGCAGGTATGGCAGCTGAATGAGCAACTGTGCAGTGCCCTAGGAGAAAATACAGCATGTGCTCCTTTTTGTGGCAAATCAGATGCTTTAGATGGCATAGAGACAACAGATGCACTTCCCTGGTGAGTCACTGAGCTTCCCTAAAGCCCTGCATCTCCAAGGCTTTCAGCTGAGGTGAAGCATGTTATGCTGCTCCCAGTACAGTCAAAACCTTAAAGGCTTAGTCAAACCTATAATTAATTAATGCTTGTGTTAGACTTAGAAGATATCTCACTTGATGAGCACTAAGGCTGTTGCTAATGATTTTAAATCTATGAAGCAACTTCCTAAAACCCTTTGAAATTGGCAATTATAATGTTCTGTCTTACATGGGAAAGCTTTGATCACTTCAGAGCAGGAAATAAATGCATGACTTAAACTGGAGAGCTACAGTGACAGAACAGCAACAAACTGTGAAATACAGTGGCATGGCAGAGAGCCAGAGGAAGATTTGCTGTTGCTCCTTCCAAAACTCAATTTGAAGTCATTTCAGTATTTCTGTGTTGCATAAATGACTGTGAAAGTCCTAGGAGGTCTGCAGTTGCACGGGCTTACAGTCTGAAGATAAAACTTAACTGAAGAATTTTTGCTTTCATGTCTTGTTCATTTTTTTTTTAATTCCTATGCAATTACAACGCTACATTCTGACACAGCTTTAGAAGTGAGCGTAATGAAAATCTGACTTGTTCTGTCACAGGTACTTTAATGTGACTTACAAAAAAAAAAATGGTGTTAAAAATATCTGAAAGCCTGTTGTTTTCTGTTCAACAGTAGGAATACTTCGCAGGGAAACTAACTAGCTCCAGTCTAGAAGCCTCATTTTTGCTGTGGTGTTTTCTGAGAGCAAAACACGTGAAGCTATCTTCTGTGCTTGACTAATGCTTGTTGTGGGTTTAGCAATGCCATCCACCAAACTGTTTTCCTAACTTACTCAATTTTTAATGAGGTCATTAAAATTAAGCAGGTTCTTAGGTATAAAGCAGTCTGGTATTTGCTTGTAAACTTTTTAGTTTTCCTCAAATAACTCAGTTGTTAATGTGTAGAAGAGAGAAAAAAAGAACATTTTAAGAAAATAAAAATGCATTCTAGAAGATTCTGCTTTTAAGGATGTATGGGGTCTTTTTAAGCTGCTGTTCTTCTGTCACCTGCATATAATAAGCACCTGTTCAAGGCATCTTCAGAAACATTTTACTTGCTTTGATTAATTGCATAATAAATTCTCCCTAGTGGCTGTTTGATTAGGTTGCTTTATGAAAGAGAAAATATTATTGTAATAGTTTTATATAATAATAAAATGAATTTACATCCAAGTAAAATGAGGGACAAAAGGTCTCTCTCTCTAATTGTCCATAAGCTTTCCACTGGGGGATTAAATGTTAGCACTGTGCCTATTGATGCAGTACTAGTACACGTCAGAAGTTTTACAAACATTTGGAAAATTTATAACTGATTATTGGAAATACAGCCATTTACAATACACAATGTGTTTATTCCAGTGCATGCAATATATTTATTTCATTGCATGCACAGATGCATCCTTTAAATGGGCTTTTACATGTGTTGGATATTTATACAAAAATGAGATCTCAGGTTAAACTGACATGTGGAGATGCTGTATAATCAGGGAATTGCTACCATTTATTATTTATGTATTGACAACATTTACGTGCGTCTGTCAGTGACCAGGGTTTTGTTGCATAAGGTACCATATGAGCACAGAGCAGGAATATGGCACCTGCTCTAAGGAATTTAGAAATAAAATAACAAACAGAAAGAGAAGCTGAGAGGAAAGAGAAAATGGGTGTTACTGCTAAGAAAAAGTCATATATTAGTATAAAAAAGAGTTGAGTTGGTGAAGCAGCAGTTTGTCATCTTCTCTAGCTGTTCCTATGAGTACCAGTTTTCAAAGAGGTATTGAAGGGGTCTGTCTCAGTTCTACATCTGTAAGGTAGAGGTAGCAATACTCAAAGGCATTTTGTGTGAACAGGAGTGTGCTCACATTTCTGAAGCTCTTTCAAGAGGAGAAGGTTGGCTCGAAGTCACAGGTGGCGGGGCAGTGTCCCAGTGTGCGGAGGCTGTGCAGGGAGCCTCTGCAGCCTCTGAGGACCCAAGACACGTGTGAAGGCAGCTCTGTTGGCAGCCCTGGAGTCCCTGGTGCAGCCCCTCGTGTGCTGTGTCAGCCCCAGGCAGCACTTTGAGGTGAGGAGAAGCACTCACCTGGAGACCTGCTGTATCCTGATGGTTCAACAGCAGGCTGAAAATCATGAGACCTTGGAACTGAATCTGGCAGTATCAACTCAAGCATGTCATTTTACCTGCTTTGCTTGTTTGCTTTCTGCAAAGCTGAGATAGTAAACCCATACTTTCTGACATTGGTTCAGGAACAAAAGTACTGCATATGTGCTTTTGAGGTGCAGACATAGTGTGGTGTGCAGATGGGCATGTGAGCAGCTGAGGTGTGCTGCTTTGGGTGAAAAAGCAAAAAAGGAAAGTTTTCAGCCGGTGCACAGCCTTCCTAATGGTGTATGACTTCACTTAGGAGAGACTGCATGGACATTTACACCTGAAAACATGAGTCAAAACAGCTGATCTGAATATTTATCTTGTGGTGGATTGTCTCTGATCATAATCCTAAATGGGGGTTCTCCCCCTGTGTGAGACCTGCTGTTACCCAGAAACTATGGGCTGCAACAAGATCTATCTCACAGTCCCTGAATGTCAGCATGGAGAAATGTGGGAATATCAGGTAGGCATTTGCTGTGTAAAACAAAGCTCTAACATCTCACAAAAGGAACAATTACACTGAATGGGGATGCTGTATCCTGCCACTGATGTTATTTTATCTAATTGCTGTAATTAGTGTTCATATGAAGTGTGGTAGTACAGTCATAACATACAGAAAGTTGGGTTTTCCTCGTGTGTAGCAGTCAGTAAAGCTTGGGTCCATGTGTCATGATTGATAATAATAAAAATAATTATACTCTTTACCCTGTGTCATTTTTCTTCATGTATTGTTCCTCTTGCTACAAAGGCAGCATGTGAGCACAGGTGTGGGGTGGTGGCTGTTGGCAGCTATTTTCCATTAGCTGCCATTTCAGTTCCATAAGGTCTTGCAACCCAATTTTTCTAGGTGGTCCCTGGTGCTGAATGAATGGGTACAGCTTTTCACTCTTATGCCCTCCATACTGCATACTGCCTCTTCATGGGTCACCCTACTCCATACTGCCTCTTCATGGGTCACCCTACTCCATACTGCCTCTTCATGGGTCACCCTGCATGCTTCTGTGTTTGCTGCCAGTTACCACGTTGCAGTGTCCTGACACATTCCTGTCTGCAATTCTTACTTCAGGAAGCTGATGCTCTTTGGGTACAAAGGTATCCATTTGTTACTGGTACTTCAGAAATAAATGTTGACTTCTAAGTTGTTACCGTAAGGCCAAATACTGACATGGACAAAAGTCTTAAATTGCACAGGTGCAGTGGATAAAAAGCTACATTTCTTTGTATTCTCTCTTTAAAAAAATAGCATATGCTAAAAAATGAATTGAAGGACCGTTCCAGATTTCTGATGTCTTCTGGCAAATGATAACTTATGAGGGGAAAAACAGTAAGAGAAGTGATGGAACCTATTAACATGAGGAAGAGACTTAATGGTAATTTTAGAGTCCTTAGTCTTTTCCAGTTTGTAGAAGTCCCAGAGAGATTGAGATAATAAATGAAAGAAAAGAACAGCAAAGGAAAAAAAGAAAGGGAAAGGGAGAAACAGGAAGGAGGGAGTGAAGAAGGGAGGGAGAAAAGAAGGAGGAGCAGTGATGGGTTTGGGGAAGAAAGAGACACCACCCCCTGCCCACTTACCTACATTTCCACACTGCCTTGGCCTTTGAGGGTGGTCTTCAGCCCCTCCTCTCTTCTCCCTCCTCATGGGGAACCGTATGCATTCCCATTCCCTCCTTCTCTTTTGCAGCTGCACATCTGGATGTGAACCAGATTCCCTTCAGAAAACCCTACTCTTCTAGAACAGTTCTTGTCTGAGGGTAGGAGGGAATACTGCAAAGCAGATTCTAGGTTATTGTTACTCACTGCCTGTGGCAAGCATCCATATTTGAAAATATAATATAAATTCTGTTTGTACCACGTACAGTCTCAATGCAGCTCAAGCTCTGTGGATTTGTTGGCAATATTACAAGTAAATTATTGAAGTAGTTGTTAAAGAGTGAGTGTTGACAGTGCTATTACGGCTGTAATGACCACTGTAAGCTAAAAACTTCCAAGGAGCTTTATTATTTTCAAAGAGAAATGTGTGTTCTTAGGCTGAAAGGTAATTTGGTGGAATAATAAATTTCATTTATAATGAATACATCCTAAACTAATGCTGCCTCCTTGAACATTATGCAAACCCAGGATTTGAGGGTAAAACTCACTGTTCCTAAGGATGGCACACTGCTGCCTCTATGGACAGGATACAGGTGTGTGTTACAGATTAAACAGGGACTACTGGTTTTTCACCAAAATGTACAGACCTTTGGTGGTAACTCTTTGAGAAGAAACATTTGAAGGAGAGTTAAAAGCCTTGGACTTGTAAGGACCATGCTGGGAAGAGTTTTAGCGTGCAGCAGGGAACAGACAGGCTGCCATGGCAGTAAGTTCTGTAAGTTTTAAGTTTTTTTCAGGGAAACAATATTTAGAAATAAGTTTCAGCTAAATTTCACAATTATTTTGATTGGAGAAAACAGCTCTAAATTCTTTTTGATGGACTAACTGTAATGAGTACTATTTTAAGAATCCACCCAAGGCTCTAGTCATGAAAGAACATGTGCTTGACTGGGTTGCATTCACTCTGTAAAATAAAACTGATGTTCTACTTGCTGCTCTAAAGAGAAAATCTCCATTTGTTTTCCCCATGCTAGAATTCCATGATGGCTGTGATGAATATCCTAGTTTTCCATGGGAAAAAAAATCAAAAGAGAAACACGCTGTAATTACCTATGGAAAAACAAAATTAAGTAAAGAAAGAAATGTCAGGAGAAAAGGCAAATAGTGCCTTTTAAACTAGTGCAAATCTTGATTAAAAAAAAATTAATCTGCTCAGTTCTAAAGTGTGTTCATAGCATTTTTGATGTACATCCACTAGGTGTTACTATTTTATGATGTACATTGTACAACAAATAACTTTCTAAGAGCAGGGCAATATTGGGGTGTTGTGGTTTAACCCCAGCCAGCACTAAGCCCCACACAGCCACTTGCTCACTCCCCCATCAGCAGGATCATGGGGAGAATCAGAAGGAGACAAGTGAGGAAAGTCATGGATTGAGATAAAGAGAGACTCATAAGGAAAGTAAAAGCCCCACTCACAAGCAAGGCTAAACAAGGAATTTTTCCCACCTTTCCCATGGGCAGACAAATGTTCAGGCATCCCCAGGAGAGCAGGGCTCCATCACACATAATGGTAATTAGGGAAAACAAATGCCATCACTCCAAACATTCCTCCCTTCTTTCTTCTTCCCTCCATTTGGTATATTGAGCATGATGTCATAGGGTCTGGAACATCCCTTTGGTCGGCTGGGACCCCCTACTCTGGCTGTGTCTCCTCCCAACCTCCCATGCACCCCCAACTTCCTTACAAGCCTGGCAGTAAAAATAGCAGAAAAGGCCTTGGCTCTGTGCAAGCCCTGTCCAGCAACAAAAACACCTCTGTATTATCCACCCTGTGCTCAGCACAAATCCAAAACAAAGCCCCAAAACACTGTGAAAAAAAATTAGCTCTACCCCTGCCAAAACCAGGACATAGGGTAAGAACTAGTATCCAAGAGCTACTCCTGCATTTAAGTGACTTGCATGCTCAGAAAGAAATCAGCACAAAGTTAACTGCTGCAAGGTACCATATAGCAAGCTAAATGTTAAGAGGATTGATTCCAATTACAGATGATCATCTGCTTTCTTTGATGAAGAAAAACAGCCAAAACATGGCCAAAAAGTGGTGTAGTCAGTATTTGCATGAGAAGGACCTATTCAGCATACACCTCTCAAGAAGCATACACCTCTCATGTAGCCTCTCAAGAACCATAAATGTAGAAGAAGATATTAAGGTACCAATAAAATCAAAAAACCTTTTTTCCTACAGTTATATGCTGTCATTACCTTTCCTTTGAGTGCAAATATAGAGTTCATAAGAAACCATACACATTTTAGTGAACTAATAAAATTTGATCCTATAAATGTATAGTATATTGCCTGTATAAGAGCAGTAAGCCCATTGTTTTGGCAATAAGCCAGGCACTGCTGGATAAATTAAAATGCAGCCCTTTCATCACTGCTTGATTTAGCAATTAGTTGACATCAAACTATGAAACATGCACTAGGCAGAGAACAGAATGTGATTTCTCCATATTAATACTCTAAACTCTTTTATTGCATATCTGTATAATAGACAGATTCAATACTGATAGGATTTCTATTTACTAAAAAATCTCTAGTCATGTAAAAGTGTTGTTTTGCAGTTGCATTCAGCACAGATAAGATATTCCTTCAACCTTAATCTAATTATGACAAAATTAATAATGACAAGCCTTGAGAAAATAAGTGTGTGACAATTAATAAAAAAGTGGGTTAGACATGAGGGACTTGCTTTGTTGATGATGACAGGGCTCAGCCTATAAATCACCAGTATAAGAGGAGTATGCTGAGAAAAGACAACCATAAAGATCAAGGTAAATTACAAAATCTAAATGAGACCCTGGGGACTAGGACGATAATGATGTAAATCTAATCTGAGATGTGGGCTAAGGCACAAATGCATAGGTGAAAAGTGAAGCTTCAGTTTGATACAAGAACATGGAAATGTTTGAGAAATGATCTGTAAGTTATATGTGACCTCAGAGAACAATTCATCCATCATTCAGTTAACTGCTGACAGCTTGCTTCCCCTGGGGAGTTAATTTGATGGCAACTGCCTGCCCTCAGCTGTCATCTTTGTAGGAGCTGAGAAGCTTATTCCTACCACAGCCAGGCTTTTGGTGCTCACTGACACCCAGCATGCACACAAATAGGTGTCTGCCACTCTGGGACAGAGAGGGCCACCAAGAGTGAGCCAGAGAAATCAGTGTGGCCAGTAAGGAAGCTCTTGGTCAGCTGCCAAGGTGGCCCCAGGAAGGGCATCTGAATGCTTTGGCAGCTGAGCCATCCCTCAGCCCCTGCCAGCACTGGCTCATCAGTGGGAGCCTCCCGAGCCACTCATGCAGGTATGGGCCCCTGCACCAGGCTGGCCTTTGTGAGGTAAGTGCATGGAAACAGCTTATAATGAGCAATTAAAATATTAGAAATAGGTGCATATGAAGTAAAAGTTGGCAGGAAGGTTAATGGGCAGCTTAAACTTTTAAGCTGCAAAATAAAGCAAAATTAACAGAAAAATTAAGAATGAAAGGAAGAAAAGAAGAAATAAAATAAACTAGAAGACAGCAGAGTAAACTTGAGGTCCTATTCTGATTTAACAAGTCTTCTTTCAGAAGACTTCTGTTTTTGTTTTTTTTTCCAAAAGCTCTGGGGTTTTTTTTGTACTTTAAGCTTCACATACATGCTGTAGTTTTCATTCCATTTTTCCTGGACAGAGAGATGAAACACTTGTGTCCCCTCTTAGAAAGGTATGATGATTTTGTTTTGATCTTCAGCCCAGAAGTATGTTTTATCAATGAAGAAATAAAAATGGGCAGATATACACTCTCTGGTCTTCTGCATGTTGGCCTCAGGTATTTATAAAAGGCCCCAATCCTTTCATAATGCTACAATCACCTAAGAAAGCCAAGATACATTTACATATATTATTTTTTTCTTTCTAATCTCAGCTGTAAAATGTGTTTTATTGATGCTGTGATGGGCCCTTTCACCTGTTGTGCCTCAGAGTACAAGAAAAGGGAGAGTTAATGCTCATCCTTATATTCTAACCATTCAAGGACCAAAGATGCTCCTTTGGGATGAAGATTAGAACTTCTTTTCTAAGGCAGACTTTGATATAGTTATCTATTTCTTGTTAACCATAATGCATGCCTTCTGAGAACTTTGAAGAGGCACTGCTTGCACAAGTTGTATGTAGCCAGCACACCCCCAAGGGATGTTCCTTACTTTTCTAGAGTGTTTACTTCCTGCTTCTTTCATATGCTAGTCTCTTAGAGTGGGTGGTGGTGGGGGAAGTTAAATTTCTCTTTTTCTTTTCTTATTTTGCTTTGGTACACTTATGCAGGAGCCTGTGCTTTGGAAAGGGACAGTACTCTTCATCACAAATTATATATAACTTCAACTAATCAACATTTGCTTGGAAAATTTGCATGTCCTATAAATGAAACCATATATAACTTATATAATGCTTTTTCACAGAAAAGCTCTTTTCCTTTTATGGAAAGACTTACTCTGATGTAAGTCCCTTGAAAATGATGGCAAAACTGAAGTTACAAGTTAATGATACATAGTACCAGAGAATATTGTGTGAAGCATTGAATGCTGAATTGCAGAAAGCTATGTGGATATATGAAATGTATTTGTTATTAGTGATATGGTAATTATGGACTGAAGAAATGTCATCTTTTTCAGATGAGTATCAAGATACTCGATTTCTTTCCAGGTTAATTTTCAGAGTAGAACTTAAGCTACAACTTCAAGATTACCACTGAAGTCCCAGACAGATGTTACTACACACATATGCATGCATGATTATTGATGTCAGTTTAGGAATTCTAGAATTCTCTCACACACAGAATAAATGGTTGAACAACAATGCCTCTTAATAAATCCCCTATTTTTCTTTACTAAGAAATGCATTTTGTTATTTGGAAATCATTCTTATACCCTGTATCACGATAAGAAGATAATTTAGAGCATAAGAGGTGCTTTGCTTTCAAGGAGAATAGGGTAAGAGGAAAAAATTCTTTCAGTTAATTTGTGGAAATTGTTTTCAAGGTATTTAAGACATTTTAGATAATGAATTATTGTACTCTCAGATCATACCTGAACTTGATCTCATCAAAATCTGTGGCAACACTTGCTGTTTCTTTAATGGAGCTACAGTTTCTTGTAGAGAGGCTTGGGTGTGTAAGGGAGACAAGAAGGAGCTTTACAATTAAAACTGTTACACAGTAGTCTTACTTAAAAGTATTCAGGACTTGTCAAAGAAACTACCAATTAACTCTGAACTCTGTAAAACTTCAATCCTTAAATACAAAAAAGAGATCTCTTCCATTTGTAATTATCTCTATGGGCTCTAAAAAATAGGCTGCAGATAAAGGAAAGCATTTCCTTTCATTAAACCACATGAGTACTGTTAGATGGAAAGGTCATTACTATGAAAATATTGTTCAGCTTAAAAGCTCAGTGTGATTCTGTTAAGAAAAACCCCACAAATATTTATTTCATTATTGAAAATTCCTCCACTTGTGCATAGCAGAGTCATAGGAAAGGATTTTTAGGAGCAGAAGCTGATGAAAAAAGTTTGGAAACCAGCAGAGAGAGGGTTTTGGGGAGGGAAGATGTGATGTCAGTTAGCTCTAGATGGATTCAGAGGTGTGGAAGACTGAAGATTAGAAGACAATAAACTCAGAAATAGAAACTGAAGCATTTTGGACATACTGTGCATTCCTCAGTGCCTTTGGAGTAAGAGATTGTTCAGGTAAGATTCTGACCTTCATGCTGTAACATACCTTTGACCAGAAGGTTAGCCCAACCAGATTGCTCATAAAGATCTGATTTTCTCCTCAAGAGGTATGTGAAACCAGCAGGTAATATTGCTGCTTTACAGGGAAACATTTTGAAAAGGATTCAGGTCATTTAAGTCCACAATATCCTACAGTAGAAGCATTTTAATTTGGAAGTTTTGAATGTCCCAATGTCTTTTTAAAAAAATTAATTCCAAATAATGATATATTAACATGGTTACAGTAAATCCTAGTATCTGGGAGACCTTTTCCTGGCCTCTCCTCTTTCAGAGTCCTTGAATGCAAAATTGCAGTGATGTCTTATAGACCAAAAAAAAAGGTCTGAGGAGAACAGAACATTTCTAAATCTAGTTATGGCAAGGTTGGCCAAGCCAGACTGCATTGAGGACACCTTATTGGTCAAATGAAGGTATTACATCTTCATTTTGGTTTATGCCTGACAGATGTACTGCTGTGACTTGCAGAATAATTTTTTGACATAAAAAGTTCATTATTATGGCATAACAGAGTAGCATTTTTATTTTACATAGGACATTTCCAAACTGTTTAAATTTTGCAGCTACTTAGTCTAAGGTAGTTGGATAGTGATGGTTTACTTTAAAATATAATTTTAAACAGTTACCCAAAATATTTTTTTTTCCTTTCTTTTTAACTAATTTGCAGTTTTATACTGTAAACTATATTTTAGGAGATAAAAGTATGTATTGTTTGAAACTCTCATCACAATATTCACGTCACTGAAAGCTTGGCTGCCTGTTTTCTCTGCAGACTTATGTAAATTTTCAGGGACCTTGTGTGAATGGAAGGAGTCTGAATTTGTGTCCATGGTAATCTGTTCAATTTGTAGAGGAAGTTACAATGGCCTTAGCCCATGAAAAGGATCAGTTGTTTTCATGGAAAGCAGTCAAGACATGCTTTGAATTCAGATAGTCAACTTAATCAGAGCTGGACTTTGTTTGGTAAGGGTTTCTCTTTGAAAGAGCTGAATGCTGGTCACCTGCTACAATCAAAATACATCATTCATCTGTAAAGGGGCATAAAAATTTAACAGTTAGCTGAAGAATGGATACATCCCTGAAACAAAGGGGAAAAAAAATCCTGCAGTAATTTAGAATCTGTACATGGGCATGTAGCAGCATGAAAATGCCACAGCTAGCGGGGCTCATTACCTGCCTTCAGCCATGGGCAGCTGAGCTAATTCTTGCTGTGCTGCTGTAGGAATGGGGATTCAGCAGAGCTGCTCCTCGCTGCCTTCCTGCTGCGGCGGGGGTCCTGCCGGGCAGGACTGGCCAGCACACCTGACAGGCAAGACAGAGGGCTGGGAACAAATGTGGGAATTCAGAGTTCTATCAGCCACCAGAGGACACAAAAAGAATTCAAGTCTAGTCCTCCATCTCAGACAAAATGGTTTTGCCTGGTACAGCTTACAGCCTTGGTAAGAATAAAATTATTGAAATTATATTTCTCTTTTGTCTTTACTAAAAGAAATCATGTAACATTTGGGGGTTTTTCCCTGCATTTAAATGAGATTACAGTATAAATGTTATAAGTATCATCAGGCAACCTATATTTATTTGGCTATTCAAATAAAAGATTTAATTTGAAAGATTGAGTAATGCTTGTCTCAGCTTCATCTGTTTCAGCTAATGAAAGATCCTTGTGCTTCATATCTTAATTAATCTGCTGCAGAATATTTCCAGAGATTAATGATAGATTTGTATGAGGGATGGCTTGCTTTTGATGATAAGGATGACAAGGTTAAGAACAGTAAATACAATAATGTAAGAAAATAAACAGTTCAGTGTCTATTATTCATGCAAGTTTGTTGGTTTTTTTTCTTTTTTGCAGTACCTATCAAGTGCTACTTGAACATTTTCCACATTACCAATGTTAGCTAAATAAATTTCCCTTATTGTTGCATGAAGCTGCATTTAGAGAGCATTGTAACTACATTTCTTGGCCTTCCTTGAAAATGGCAATTCCCAACAGCTTACAGTGGGAAGAGGCAGGTCTTTCAATGCAGAGCTCTGAATCAAGACAGCAAGGACACAGGGTACTTACCCCTAATCCAATTTAAGGGCTGCAAATTCACAGAATTATTTTCATAAGAACTACTGTGTCCTGTGTGTGTCCACCAGTGGAGATGTTTGGGCATTAAAACTGTAATAGGAAACATGGTAGCTGCCCAAGGTGTAAGAGAGAAGACCATTGATGGACAATCACAGTGTAAGCAACAACATAATCTCATCCAGGCAGAGGAAAAACACTTAAGTACTGTAATGGCTGGAAATTTTTTTACTGGAAATGTAAGTTTTCTTTCTCCGTGGGAGCAGACCATATCAGCAAGGATTTCCTTAAAAGTTGCAACAAAAGGCAAGAACATAGGCAGAAGTATACTGTTAGGGAGTATCTCAGAAGTTTTTACAGAGGAAATAGGGATCAATGGCCAGATCAGGCTATTCTCTTGGTTCTCCACATCAAACACAATTCAATAAAGCAGAATTTCGGGAAACTGTTCAGAGGAAAAAGCAATATTAACAATAATAGTCACTTAAAACTTTGTAGGGTAATTGGGTTGAACTGTAAAGTGAGGAATCACAGAATTGGAGCATTTGAAAATGCTCTTGTCCACAACACAAAGGGTGTACTCTTTAGTGTTGGTTAGGCCAAAATCTGCTCTACCCTCTTCTCTTACTAGGGTAGTGAAAGACAGCATTGTCTAAAACCAGCATTTGCTCTTTGGACAAAGAGTGCAACACAGAAGTTAGCATCATGTGATCCCAGTTCTATAAGGTATCTGCAGCTGATGGATCTGAGATTTTTCCTTTTATTAGGTATATCACTTCACAGTCATGTTTTGCTTCCCTGATGGAATTTCAGAGATCTAAGGGACCCATTGCTGAAGAGCATCTAGGGACATACTCCTGTGAATTGAAGCAAGGGAAGAGTCAGTCATATCACTTTCTCCAGCAATCTTCTCAAAATTAGCTTCATTGTTTACCTGGATATAAAAGTAAATTGACTATCACAGAACATTAAGTAGTATTTACTGTAAGTTTAAATAGTCCTTGTATTTTATCTAGGCAAAATGCTGCCACTGTTTGAATCACCATGGATCATTCATGTGTGGTATGGAAGTAGTAGGAATGGCCACGTTGGGTCATCCCTGAATTCCACATTGTGTGACAGAGGCCAGTGCAGAGGTTTCAGAAGAATGAAATCATACAGTAGGTAGAAGTTAAATACTCCCCAATCTTTTCTCGTATTTCTCACCTATGCTAGGTACCTTTCAAAATGTGTTGTGATAAGACTATCACAACATATGATGTTGTGATATCCTTACAGTTATTTCAGTCATGACTTAGCTATTATCCTGAGCAGTATCTTGCAGTGATAATTGCCTAGACAGATGTGAATAAAGTGAATCCTTTCACTGCTTTTCTTACTTTCAGCCTCCTCATTAATGCCCCCAGGTGTTCTTGTTCTTCCAAAGAGATGGGAACAAAAGTTCCCAGTCATCCTCTTAGCAACATCCATTATTCTTTATATTTGGTTGTTTTTTTTTTTTCTGAAACAAGCATTCTTAACTTTTTCCATCTCCTTATCTAGAACTTTTCTATGGCCACTTTCATCAATGATCCTTCTCACCCATGTTATTGTGCTTAGCTGTTTTCAAGAGGGCAAGTTCAGTACAGAATGCAGTTTTCCAGATGAAGCCACACTGATGATTTGTTTTAAGGGGAAAGTATATACCATTTCTCAAACATTTCCAAATTTATGCTTGGACTCCAGTTATACATTGAATGAAGAACTTGATTCATCTGTCCAGGAATGCCCTGGTCTATGCTACCAGCTGATAAAAGTTAATTAGAAACCCGACAAAGTAAAAGCAAGGGGTTTTTTCAGTGGTTTTTTTAATTACTTTTTGCTGCTACTTCTGTCAAAGCTAATCATCATTTGACAATTGCTACACATTTTCCTTGCCTGTTACAGCTCTTTGAATTTCTTGAAACCATAGTCTTACCCAATCTGATTAAATGAAACCTCAGTGCATCACAATGTTTTGCCATATCCTCTTGGATCTTATTACCATTTCCTTTTCTGGAAAATTAGTAGACATTTTGAAGAAATGTTGCATTGCTGTTTAAACTGGAAATATTTTTATTTTGGGGAACTCTTTATAAAGCTTGTGCATTTAATTACTAAAGATAGGTGTCATTGTACTATTTTGCCACCCATGCTGTCCCTTGGATGTTAATTTGAATTATGGTGCCGTCATCACTCTTCAATGACTCATTTGCTGTTCACTGGGTAACCTGTCTGCTGTGCATATTAGAAGAAAGGCTTTGGCTTGTTTGTGTTCAAGAGGTACTCTTCAGATTTGCACCAGCAGTGTTACTCTAAGCTTTGTCCTGCTGGGTCATTTGCCCATTTTAAATGTGGCCATTGATGTCATACTGGCTTGTTACATTGTGCTGATTATTTCATCCAGCTCCCGCTTAGGAATTCAATTTGCTTTTCTTTGCTAGTCTTTGTGACATAGCCACTGGTATACATATTTATATATAAAATAGATATTTATATTTATATATATATATATATATATGTATACAGTATATCTGTTCTTAAGGCTCAGACTTGTTCTTTTAGAGTCAGCTGCACGTTCCTCTCCTCTCAGCAGTTTTATTTCCCACAGGACAGTCTCCAGGGCCTAGAAGTTTAAACCTTCCATACTCACTCTAAGAAGTGAGTTTTAGCACTCTGTTCATTTTATCTGTTTGGGCCTGCACCCTTAAATTGAAGCATTTATAAGAAAACAGGCAGAGAGAGAGCTTCTTCTAAGGCTGTAGGTAAACTTGGAGGCTGTTCCCTATTCATAACTCTGCATTGCTAGGCGGGATATGTAAGTCAGGCTTCCTCCCGAGCACAATGGCACAAGTGTCTAAAGGCCCTAGGACAAAGCACCCTCATTATGTGCCCAAGGAGCACTCACAGCAGACACTCTGAATCCAGCCTATTGAGGTCTTTCCCATACCATAAAACCTTTATATAAATATTCATAAGAGAGAGGGGGACAGGCAGACATGCTTCACAAGCTGCTAATTAATGCCTTTACCCATGGTTTTATTGCTCTACACCTAAACCAAGGACAGGATGTGTTTATCAAGGGCTTTGAGGGTTTGGGGAGCCTGCAGTGGGAGTTCAGTGTTAAAATCCTCTTCTGGTATTAATTCCTCATCACTGAAGAGCCAAAACCTCTTAGTTCTGTTGGAAGTTGAGATCTGAACCAGCAGAGTTTAAGCAGGTGAATTTCCAATGAGGGAATGACTTTATTTGTCCTGGTGTAAATTCACAAGCCTCTTTATTGCATTGAAACCTAAGTAAAAAATTCAAGCATGCTCATGCTACTAACTTACCATACATTTTTAAATAATGTTTTCCTGATTCTGGAAAACATTATCTAAATAATGTTTATTTATTAGATAAATAAATGATTAATCTGGTTAATTAATGGAGCAATTCATTAATTTATTTATTGGCTATAGAAATAACTCAATCCCAGTACATGAGTAATTGCATGTTCTTCTAGTTAGGTACATTGTATTTAACTTCTTAACATTCTAGTGTTTAGTTTGTAATACAAATTTGCCTATGAATCACAGTGACATTCCCAGGCTTCCAGATTTTCATTTCAAAGATTTAATTTCTCACTGTTAGAAAGTCACAGTCAATTTGCAGTTGGTTATTGAGTGTTGACAGCTGACTGCCACAAGTATGAACTTTCAGTTGTGTTGAACTAATGGGAGCCTAGGAGGAGTTCTGCAATAGGATTCTCAGTTCAAAGTGTGTTACACACGCAGTGTAGGATTGCAAGTAACAAGAGGTCAGAACCTCCATTTTGTGGTTCAGTGCACAAATTAAGGCTTTTCATGGAGTGCTACCACCACCTGAGACCTGTGAAAATGCTTTTTACTGCCTTAGCAAAAGACTGGATTACATGGGGAAATGGTTATTGCAGGAAGGTGAAATTTCATGTTTACAGTGATTTTTTCAAACCATGTTTCTATCATCCTGTGGGGCTATTATTTCCACATTTTGGGTCAAATCTTGCTTAACTCAGTTTATGGCTCCTGACAGAACTGGCATTGGAACTGAAAGAATATGAACTAACAAAATAATGTTGTGGGTTTGTTTTTCGGAAGTCACAAATGTGCATTGTCTGCTGTTACTGTTAGGTAAAATGTGCATAAAGACTGCACTGCACAAAGTAGACATTAGGAGGATGGGTAGGTGATGGTTGTATGCCACTGTATAGTGGTTTTGTGGCCTGTCTGCATTGATATTGTGGTGATATTGATATTGTGGGGCTTATATTGCTTCCCAGTAAGATTTACCCTCCCACTCCCAGATGAAGAGCATATTGATTAAATACAAATTTTAGCAAGATACATTGACTATATAGATTGTGCAAAATATCTGATCAAAAGATCTCTCTGCTCCCAAATATTACTATTATCTGAATTCCAGAAATGTCTTTGAAGTTCAGTTTTGTAGGTGATTGATACAGGGCTAGGATGAGATTCCTACTTACTTCATGGTACTGTCTTGGGCATACATAAATCATATGACAGACTTTGACCCTAAAACTATATCAAATGGTCACTACAGAGTAGATAACAAGTAACTGCTGCCATCTCTGAGCAAAGCTCCAAGATCTGGGAAAAATTCTGGCTGAGTGCACTAATTATTTTTTTTCTGATATATGTGACATGCACTTTTTTTTCCCAGTAATTTCCTGGTTTAGGTTGTGCCATAGAGGTTAAATTCAATATATATTTCAAATATATTGTGGTAAAATCTCACTTAGAGATAGTACTTGGACTGTACTTAGAGTCAACAGGTATGGTTTGACTTATCCAACAGTGAGTTTCCAAAGGATTTTGTAATTTTATACCGCAGGAGTCAGACTGAAAAGTGACACTTAGGCAAAAGACAGACACCCAAATCCAAAGTTACCCAAGTCCTGAAAATGCTGAGAAATAAATGCTTGACTTTACAGATACTTCACTTCTTTCCCTGAAAGTCTCCTGAATGCTTAAAACTGCTTTAGAGTTTGCTAAAAATTTATTAGTCTGGATAGCAGGAAGCAGCCTGGAGTCTTTTTCATATCTCATATTTCTAATTTTAAAAATTATTGATCTTTCAGGCATCCTTTAAAATTAAACATTACCAGAATAGGTTAAAATACACATTTGTAGTGTTAAGCTCCGTGTAAGATATTGCTGACTCTAATTCTCCTTTTCACTGCATCCTACTGGCTTGAAAACTTCATGAATGTCAGGAGACAGGTTCTCCCTCCTCTGACTGGGGAGAGGTGAATCTATGGGTTAATTGCTCCTTAAAGACACGCCAAAGGCAAGGACAAGGCATCTGCAGGGGCAGAGGGAAGGTCCTGCCCTGTGCTCATGGCGAGGGGAGCTGAGGACCTGAAGGGTAAAAGGCAGAATAGATTATGTATCAACTCAGTGCATTGTTAAATACAGTATCATGAATGAATTTTAAAGTAATTGCATTGTTCTGATTATTTTCTCTGCGATCTCCCCTATGCCACTATATTAATAATACTGCTGCAGTCTAGTAAAAATAGAAAATTGTTTTTAAAAAAATCATAACACACACCCATAATTACATGTCTTTGTGTTGGCTTTGGTTTGTGTTTCTAGTGTGCCAGTGTTTGTCACATTTCTCTCTGTTGTCTCTATCAATCATGAGGCACTGTTTTCTTTTACAAATGATGTGTTTCTGGGATGAGTTGCAATAAGGAAATGGCTAAAGGAAAAGAGTAAACATGAGATTTAAAACACGATGTTATCATAAGGGAGAACAATGTGTGTATGTATTTATATACCCCTTTTTTAATAAATCTTTATAGATGAACATTTATGCAGACATACTGATGCACATATATAATATAATTGTTAGGATTTGTCAAAAATGGTAGGTTGTATATCAGTTTACATGTTTTTATTTGTTTTGTTTTCATTATGTTCATATAGTTGTTATGAAATAGGGACATAATTTTAGAGATATGCAGTTGCTATTGGGTTTTTCTGATGAGGTTTGGAATTTTTCAGTCTTGGTGTTGTGGTGTGTAGTTTCCTCAAGGGAGTAGAATGATGTTGGTATTGTTTTATAAAAGGTATGTGGCATAATCCCTAGACTTATTTGAATACTTATAAGAAAATCATCTCTCTTCCCCTCTCTCTTCCCATGGTTATTGAAAAATAATTTCATTGAGACTGTAATATAACTGGAGGGATAATGGTTGAATAGAATTTGCAATTCCAGCATCAAATAAATGGGAAAGAAAAATATATAATAATTAAAGACTTCCTCCTGTAAGGAATGTTGTTCTCTCAATACCCCCCTCCACCAGCATCTTCAAAGGATCCAGTCTAAGGCTGTTCATTCAGGTCCCCAAGATGATTTTAGCCATTGAAATATTTTGCAAAAGATAAAATTTCTAACAGCTTGACTTCACAATTCCTACTGTGTTAAAAAAATATTTATTTCAGTAAATGCTCCTTTGAGGCAGCTTGCATAAGGTTTACTCTCAAGAGTTTCAGATAAATATTGCCAAAGATTTAGAGCTTTACTGGTTGGTAGTTGTTAATATTAACAGAGAGCATTGAAGAAATACAGTAATTTAAAAAAATCCCACAACTTTCCAAAAGCCAGTTAAATGTGGATTGGGATTTTGACAATTGGAGTTAAATTTGTTCTATTTTTCATTGCACTTTAATCACAATATTTCTTGTTTGCTGGAAAGGGAATTGTGAGTGTTTTTACACTTAGGTGTGAAATATCAGAAGCAAGGCTCATATTCTTCACTCTTAATCATATTTATTACAGTACTTGACACATGCTTTTACTAGAAATTGGGATCATTTGAGCTATTGGAATACCTAGAATGTTGAAGATGATTATGCAAATAAAATTATATTACCTTTACTATTTATGTTTAAACAAAGTCCAGTTGTTTTTATCTCCTTCTTACTTCTCTGGTACTGCTGTAAGAGAAATAAATTGATTTTTAAATCAAATGTCTGTAGTTTCCCTCACTTGATTCATTTCTTGTTTGTTTGTGTCTGGTCTGTATTTACTTTTTATTTGTATGATTCCATGAATTTACATGTGTTGCATTAAAAGACTCTCTGGGTATGGGGAAAAGAATCTGAGTAGCAACAGAGTTATATAAGAATATGTGTTAGGAATCACTCCTTGGTACCTGCTTTTTTGTCAATATCAATTCCAATTTCTGTCACAAACACCACCTTGCCTCAGTTGATACATGGGACAATGGTGTAAGATTGTTGGGGAGTTACAGTCTTGCTAAGTCCCTCCTGGTGTTGGCTTTGGACACGTTTTTAGGTGCTTCAGCAGCAATCTAGCCCTGTAGTTTTGCAAGGCTTTCTCATTCTGCAGGTCCTTAAATTATCAATAAACCTTTGTGTTTAGCCCAAGGGCTTCACAGGCACTTAATTTCACTCACCTGTGCCTGTTCAAAGATACCAGTCTCCCATCTAAAAGCTGTCTTGTTACCTTGGTTTCGGTGAGCAGACACTTGAACACTATGTTGGTGGCCAGAGAAGCCCTAAAGTTTGCTGTAGATAATGCTTCAGCTGTTGGGAAATGGCTGTGTGGGAGGCTGAGCTCTGTCAGACCGTTTGGGTGTACAAGATCCCAAGTGGAAGGAGACATCTAGCATTTCCTACTTCTTTGCCTGTAGTCAGAGTGAAGGTGGCAGCCCATAATTTAACCATCCCCTTGAGTACCCCTTTCAGTTTCCACTGGCTGCTCAGGAATTTCAGGGCCACTCTAAACCTCAGCGTGTAAAATTCCAGAGGAGTAGAACCTAAATTGGTCAAACTGGACTACATGTTACCCTTGCATGTACAAATGTGTTGGAAAATTGTGATTAAATGTGATTTATAAACCTTAGCTGATGCCATAGGTATTATATTTTTAATTCATGGCACTATTCACTGTAAAGTTGTGACAGGTGAAGTAAGCAGTGTGCCCATTAATACTCCAGTGCTTAATAATAGCTACTTCTAAATTAAAACAGTCAATCTTTTTCTTCTAATTTTTTTTTTTTAACTTAACCACAATTTGTGTTAGTAAATAAACACAACAATGGCCAAATTATAAGAAGAGTTTTATTTTGGCTTTATATTTAGTGCAGGAAAAGTCTCACTTGTCAATGTGTGTTGGGATGAGCAGCCTACACTCAATTGTGATGGAAGGGACTGACTCTCTTTATTTTTACCAGATCATGTACCAAAGCCTGAAATAAGCCTTCACACAAGAAACAATGGGTAAAAAAAGATTTTTAAATTTTACTAAGGGTGGGAGAGTTCTCAGACAGGTCTTGACAGAAGATTTAGACACTTAGACATTCGGGGAAAAAGAATGTATGAAATTGTAGAGGTGGGTTATTAAAGTATTTTTGTATTGTTAAGAATTTTATAGATGGCATTACAGAATGAAATACATTCATAATAAGAGGGAGACCTTACTCAGGCAAATGTAGATCATTCTGCTAAAGGGATTTATAGTTAGCTACTGTCTTTTAAAACTTCAAGACTGTTACCTTTGGGTAATAGAGGTAATAGTCTTCTTCAAGACTAGAACCTTTGTGTTCTGAATCTTTTCATTTCCTCTGTCAGTATAAATTAGAGTTATTTCAGTTGAGGCAATGAAGCTACACCATCATAAGATCAATGAAAGATATAGAAGTGGATTCTGTGACAATTCTGTCAATGAAAAAGGCTAAAATAAGTAAATTAAAATTATGGAAAAAGCAATCCATTTATCATCAGATGTGATTTTGCACAGTTTTACCTCTGTTTAATGTTCTCAGAAGCAGAACCTGTATAATGAAACTCTATCCAATAATCTATTTAATTGTATTCTTTTCATATTTGACAAGCACCAAGGATCTCTTTTTTTAATTACATGTAGCTTCTTTTTTTTTTTAATTTATTATTATACCATTTTTGCAGTTTGTCTTCCTCTCTGTGACTTCTTTGCAGAAATTTTGTCTGGTGTCCCACTTCTTAGCCACTAGCCATGCATAGATTCTCTTTCAGCTAACCAGTATAAGCATTGCTATTACCATACCATTAAAGTTTGTTCTACAATTCCTAATTCCTCTCCAGGGAAGATATGTGTATCTTAATCTACAAATAAGCTACTTGCCTGATAACCTCTCTTTGTTAATAACCAATGCCAACTGACAAGGCAAGTGGATTAAAAAAGGGCATGTATGCAATGAGAATTTCCCAGTATAATCCTCCCAATTTCATTAATAGACTTAGTGAGCCAAAAGTGATGTCACTGTGTTTAAGAAGTGTTTGTGGATTTCTCCTTCACAGATGTTAAAATAATTTCCAAACCTGTGTAATCCTCTGATATTCATAGCTTCCCCCTTCTGCAGTCAGTAATACCAGTGTACATAGCTGAGCTCTCATGAGACACAATTTGCTCGAAACAAAGCCTCTATGTTTCTCAAAGAGAAGATGATCACAGTTTTCAGTGATTGCTCATCCTTGCTGCTATTCCAAGAGTTCCTGTGCACTTCCTTGGCCTAAGAAGCATGAACTGAATCTTCCCCATGTAAATTGGAATTTTAATACCAACAAAGCCTTTATCTCCATGACTGTACTGCATTGCATATTGCATATGCACTTACACCAGATGAACGCTTGTGGATAAAATCTATCCTCTTTGCTCTCAAATTAGATTTTAGGAGGAAAATATTGAATGGACCATGTATTCCAGGAACAAATCATGTTTGTAATCTGAATGCATAGTTCATATTGTCTACCGATACTGCACATGCAGAACACCAGTGTCCTATTTGTAGATCTCACTAATGCTGACATTACCTAATGTGTTCCAGTTCCCATAAATAAGTCATTCTGGTGTCAGAATCTCATAAATGCCAGCTCCACTGCAGGTGCAGCTCACAAGTTCAGGCTGAGTGGAGGTAAAACCACAAGGAGGTTGTCCCTTTTTCCTCTTGAGTCTGGCAGCTGGTATGTCTTGACTCTGCTGTGGCACAAAGGACATAAAGGGTAAAATTACAGTATCCTGGGTATAAATGTCAGTCCCAGATTATGCCTGAGCTTGTATCCTTTGTAGCAAAGCAGCACATGAAGTGCTGCGTCCCCAGACTCTCAAGCACTGTCCTTAGAAAACCCTTTTATATCAAGGCTTAGGAGAGGGATCTCTGGTGGATACTTGGAGCTTGTTGCCCCAGCATCTCTGAGAGGAGTTTCCCTAACAGAATTCAGGGGTTTAAGGTCCCATTTCGTCTTCAATGGCTCTTTTTTCTGGCACAGAGTGTCAAATCAATAGGACCTCCCTCATAGACAATTCTTTCTGTTAATGATTGAAGCTAATAATTTTTCACCTTTAGATATGCATAAACACATTGAGGATTAGAATGTTTCATTCACAGCACTAAATCAAAAGAAACTCAACTGAGGCCAGTAAGTACAAAAGGAATATCAGACTCATATCAGAAAGAAGAAAATCTGGTTATTTATACTTTTTAGACAGGAAAAACTATCTACAAGATTGTATTACTCCTAGCACTATGCTTTAACCAGAGATCATGTTCTCTCTTTGCCCTTGTGAGTGAACATGAGACAGGGTCAGTCACAAATCATTCGGTCCTGCTACCCGTGAATAGCAGGGGAGCATTTGCCACCATTATTTCTGATTTCATGGGCCTTGGGCACTGGGGCACACACTGTTTCAAAAGAATATAAAAAGAAACAAGTCTTACAGCTTCAGACAGAAACATTTTACTTTGAAGGAGGGTAGTAAAAGCGGGGAAAAAGCATTTAATGATATTTTGCATGTCTCCTTAATAGGCATAGAAGGATAACCATAAAACTGTTTAAAATATGATCCCAAAACCAAGTTTCTCTATTCTGTAAATAAATCAACAATTTATAGAAACGTGTTCAATTGCTTCCTGGAAACAAAAAAGAATATTTAGTATTTTTTGCTTCATAAAGCAGCATCTCATCCAGTAAAATTGTAACTATTTTAGGCACTGGCTGAAGACGTCAGTCAGTGTCACAGGAGTCATGCAGACTGTCAAGCTGATCAAGCTCAATCAGTATCGTAGATTTACACATAAAACCTCAAACATGACATCAGTTTTGCTTTTTTTTTTTTTTGTGACGATGTTCTTCCCATCTTCATTTAAATTAAATGCAAGGAATTTAAATACAGTATTTAAACAGAAGTACCTGCTGTCATATATCATCAGGAAAAGGGATGTTGATTTGTTAGCTTTAAATAAAATAAAACTAAAAAATAAATTAATTTCTTTCCATCTGGTCTCTACACTGTTAGCTGTTTAACCTGACAGTTTACACAGCAATAGAATGCATGGTTGTGTTTCCCAGGGCAATTCACACCAGCAGCTCAGAGGAACAATTGCTGCATGGCTTGATCTCACACTCACACAGCACCTTTCTCCACCACTCATGCTAACTATGAATCTTCAGTCATTTCCCAGATGAAATTTGCTTTTCTTCCCTAGTTTTGCCACATATTTAAAGTGCAAAGAGACAAGATCAAAACCACTGAGAGTCCCTGCAGATGCAAGAAGGCTCATGGCTCTGCGTAGACACACAGCTGGCAAATAACAGGAAAGAAGGTGTATCAACTCCTGACACCTCCTGGAATATTTAAAAACTTTCTGTAAGATTTACTGGGTCTATAAGTGTGTAATGAACCAAACAAGGTGAACCTTGCCCTTTTTTTTTTTCTTATTAGTTGAAATTATCACTCCTTGTTCATTAGAACTCGCTGTGAAGTTTAAAAAGTAGTGGGAAGTTCTCATGCCCAAGCCCTGCTTAGTTTGCAAGTGACTGCTCAACAGATTTCAGGAAGTAACAGTTAGGAGGACAATGGATAAAGGAGGAAACTGGAGACATTAACTAACAGCTGTGAATCACAACTTACACAGCTTTCTTTTCCATAATTAATTGAATGACCAGGCACAATGCACATTGACTTGGAAATGTGGTCCAAAGACACCTTTGGTGCATGTAAATCCTTTTCCACTGCCCTTACTTACCTGTGAGATTTGATCTTAGTCAGGAGTGACAGTTGTGAATTGTTACAAGGGACAGTTTGGTATTTTTTGGCAGGGAGGGAGAAGGAGAAGAGAAAAATATTAAAGGACAATCACATCACATGGAGGAGGTAGAAGTCTGGTGAAGTTAATAAAAAATGGGCTTCAGATAGGTAGCAGAAAGTCACTGTAAAACACACAAATGTGTAAATTTGCAAATAGCAATTATGATTTAATATCTTGTGACCAGTACTGCATTTTTGCATGAAAGATAAAAAAATGAATGTTACGAAATTTAATTCATTAAATTATTTAGTGCAGAGTATGAACAGAATTCTGTGGCATTTTCTCAAGGAAGCAATCCATATATGTGTTCAACAGGCTCCAGGGCAAATATTTTTTAGATAAGTTGTATTGTACTTCTCTAGAACAGTAATGAAGTTGATTAATATTATGGCTCTTGAAATGATGATCTCAAAAACATGTGTCTGTAATTTACATGCTTTAGTAATTATTGGGGGCATAGTCATCCATTTGCCCATATCACTCTGTTGCTAGAACTGCCCTAGGACTGGCATAAAAAGAATAACAATGAAGATTATTCAGTAGTCGAAGTAAATCAGTGAGCTTTTATACACTTAGATATTTCTCTCTAGAAAAAAATAACATCATTTAAAAGTAACTAATATCTAACCTTCTCTCTCCATCAAATTTATGAACATACAAGTAATAATTTATCTAAAATTATGCCAATGATAGAACACAATGAAAATAATTTGAATATTTTAGAATATTCATATTCAAATATTGAATTATTTTAGAATATTTTATTAATTATCTTTAACATTTATCTTGTAACAGCAGTACAAAGTTACAGAAAACATGTGAAGTCATGACCACACAGAAGCAAAAGTTTAACTGTCATTGACATCCTGTCATCTAGAATGATTCTTTCAAAGGACATGACAAAACAGGATTTCTTTGTGGGAGAGTTGTATTAATTTTAAAAGAGGAGGAAATTTTTAATTTTAAAAGAGGAGGTTGTGGGAAGGAAGGAAGGAAGGAAGGAAGGAAGGATTGGAAATCTGTTTGCTTTTCTTGTGTCCTTAATATGCTACAATGTTAATGATATTTAGATTCTGTTAAACCAGTACTTATCATTTGAGGTCCAAGATAAGGACAAAGTAAATTATTCATCATTGATTAAAGCAGTGATTATCTTGTTGGAGGGAGTGTGTCATCTACACTTCAAGGTTCTGTTAGGCTTCTGGTTTTAATATTGTAAATTATTGCTATTTTGCAGATTTGGTGTACGGATACTATAGACAACAGAGGAAGTTGATTGAAGAGATTGATTGGTCATATACAGGTAAGCAAAACTGTCTATTGAATAACTTATTTCACTATGATATTTTTGTGTTCACTGTTAAAATTTTAAGAGCCTCATGTTCTGCATACCACTTACCATATGCCAAAACAATTGCTAAAGTGTAGGAAATAGAATCTGAAAAATACAGGAACTTTACAGTAGGAGAGTATTTTCATCTAATTAGATTCGTATTTTAATCTACTTAGTAATAGATTACATTTATTACTTTTGGAAAGAGAAAGTCCTCAACCTTAAAACCTCAACTTGAGACCTGACTTATTTGATGAAGGCTGGGCCAGTAAATTGTTAGGTGCTTGTTAATCATCTCAACATTATTGTTTTAGCAAATCTGAAAAGCAGTCAGAAAGGCTGAAACAAGGCACAGCACATTATGTGGGAAAGAACTCTCTGTATACTGCATATGAACTTCTACCCTGTGCTTGTGAGCCCTTGAGCATCCTTGCCAAGTCCCACCCTGACTCTCCTAAAACCTCAGTCACTTTGTCATTTGCATGAGTGAGAAAGATATACCCTGAAATTCTTCATGACTGTTGCCTCATTAAAGAAGAACAATGGAAAATTCACAATTAGCTTCCTATGTTCTTGTGTATAAGTCAAGTGATTTCAGTAATACTAAAAATTTAATTTTGTCCTAGGTGTCTTTTGCCCAGCATGTAGGAAGTGAGTTCTTATGGATGTGTGTAGGCTCTTACATTTTAAATTGCTTAAGTTACTGTTTCAAAAATACCAAACTATGAAAAATAAGGCCTGTAATATTTCAGTTTTTCATAAATTTGATTCAAAATATGTTCCTGTAGTTAAGGAAGATTACACCATTCTTTTGATTTCTCTCACTGTCTTTCTCATTTTCAAGACAATTTTTATCTTCTAGTGTAAAACATATCTAACAAGTTTTAAGCCTAGCGAGAATTGAAACAGGCTAGTCATAAACCCTTCAAAATGAGATTTATAATGAAAACTCCCACTTACACAGAATCTAGTGCAAAATTCAAGCATAATATCAATGAATACAGTATTTCATGTTCAAAATCAATCAATTTTTTAATATTGTAGTTAGATGACTGCAGGGATAAACCTCCTGGATTCCTGGTGACCAGAGGGCAATCTTTAAAGGACAGCAAATAGGGTTTGTTTAGGATATCAGAGGACAAAGTTCTTCCCTAGGCTGCACAGAGAACCCATGCCCTGTGCAGCTGCTGCAGCATCCATGGCTCACCACTGATGGATATTTTTTGTGGAAAAATAGCACAGAATTGGCATGTCAGCTGATCCATACCTGCTGTTTCTCTCCCTTAACCTGTGAGATACCTGTGTGTAGTCATCTCAATTCACATGCTTTGCTCTGGTGACTGCCCAGCTGGCAAAGCCTTTCTCCCCATTCAGACCTGTGCAGGAGCCCTGGCTAGCATCCTGCTGCTCCTGCAGCCACCTGCCCCAGCTGCATCCTGCCCTGCTCCTGCTGCCTCACCAGGCCCTCTGCAGCACAAGCTCCCCAGCATTCTTAAACAGCTGGCTGCATGTGTGGTCAAAAATGGGTATTCAAAGCTTTTGGGGAAGGCTGCATGTAAATCAGGCACTCAGAGCTTAGGGCTAGCAGCTGTTTGCATGCTGAGTGTTATGGGATGCTTTGCTGAAATACCAGGTAATTGGTTCATGGCATAAGGTGGAATACACAAACCCATCTTTCACTAATAAAAAGACAGCCTTCCTGAATGTGAAAAAAAAAAATTACATATTTTAACATTGTGCTTTGGAGGCACAGAGGTCTAGAGACTGAAGTGTATGGGTTTTGATCTCCATTTACAATAATTTAAATTATTTTATTCCTGAGGCAAGCAGTATCAGGTACTGTATGTGTAAGCACTGTTCCTAGCACAGGCTTATGGTTGTGAGGCACAGACCAGCATGCACACTTCTGAATGGATGAACTATGCTTTGACAGTACATTTTTTTCCTCAGAGACCAGTTATATTCTACTGTCTTATAACCTTCTCACTGAAAGAGTAAAAGTGAAAAATTTAATTGAAAGTGAAAAATTAGACTCAATGTGCCAATGAAGTGTTTTGAATGGGCCTGGGGATCCTGAAACCATAGAGTTTAATCCACCATGGGTAAGAGAAATCCAGCTGGCTTGGTAAATTAACCTGAGTTTGAGCAATGGAATTCTCTGAATCAAGTAAGAAATTTCAGATACTTTAGCCATGGTGGGTCAATATATTCCTTTACTGGGATGGTGCTGTGAGGTGGAAGTAAAATGGAGCTAGAGAGTTTTACCTGCTAAAATCATCCAATTGCTGAAGGTGACATTTCATAATAAAGCCATTTCACATGCTGGAAATTAATGTGAGTCATCATCAGGTTTTGACTCTTGGGTAAGTGTATAATGAAGTCATAAATGCTACTGGAAACATTTTGTAATACTTCTAAGAGCTCTGTTTTAAGCCATGAACAAAACCTGCATTTGCATGCATTAATTTAATCTTTTGTGTCCTGACTTTGTATGCATTTGCATAAACAAATACAGTATTAAAGAACTGGAAGGTGCAAGTTCTTGTTACAGATGCATCCAATGTTTTCTGGAATAAGGGGATGCTGAAGCTAGCCTATTTGTAAAAATTACTTTATTTTAACAACTTTTGATCATTTTCATTAAAGCCGTCATAGAAATTTTTAAAAATATCATTAATATTTTCAAATGGTGTCATACAACAAAAAGTGACTCCAACCTTTTTTTCTGGTAGAAAAACCCTGGTGTACTGTGAAAATTCAATTTCCTTAAATAAGTTATATACTAATTGATAAGCAAAGGTCATTTAGACAATATTTAACTGTACCACTAAGTTTAGTCATTCAAATATTACTTCAAAGCATAAAGCAAGTAATATGAGCTTCAGTTACTTTCTGTCATAGAGGTGAAAAATAAATTTTTTTTTGGTGCTTTGCTTATCTGAATTGTTTTTGACAGAAGGAATGATAAAATGTTGCTTTCTGGTTCTGATGTTTGGGTTGTTTTTTTTTTACATGGCTGGTTGATAGTAGTCCATCAAAGGTCCAAGTCTAAAAGTTCACATGTAAAACTGGCAAGTGATATCACAGAAAAGATTTTTTTTTTTTTTTGTCCCCAGTGAAATGTCTTTCTGTTGGGTTTCGCTCTTGGGATTTTGGTTCTTGTTCACAACCAACAAGTTATGTGCTTTAGGGGAAAAAAAACACAGCTGAAATTTGTTAAAAAAGGAGATTCTAAACAGTCTTCAAGGAATTAGCAAAGCCAAGGGTTTCAAATATTTTTTAAAATTGAATGTTCTATGTAAATATCATAATCAGATCAATGTTCTTGTCTCACCATGTAGGAGTGTTATGTTCAGCCTGTGCTGCCCTTTATTATGTGATACGCTCTTACACATTTGCTTTACAAATATTGGCAACTCTGATCTTGAGGAAAGGGTAATTTTGGTATAAACTGACTGGTCTCCAGGTATTCAAAGAACATTTTTTATTATTTGCAAGCAGAATCTGAATAATACTTCCTTTTTCTCTGGGGCAAAGCATCATGAATCATAGAATCACAGTATAATTTAGGTTTGAAGGGGCCTTTGAAGATCATGTGATTCTAGCCTCAGCTCAAAGCAGAATGATCTTCAAAGCTGAAACAGGAAAAGTATGGAAAATATCCAAAAAAGGAGATGCTGCAGTTTGGTCAATGTGTTCTGTTGTTATTTTGAAAACATTTATTTTCTTTTACTCAGCTTCAATATGTCTTATTGCAGCTTTTGGCCATAGCTTCTCACCCTTCCCTTGTGCACTGTGCTGTACAGAGCAGTAGACTTCAGCTAAGTTCCCTCTCAGGTAAAGCTTCAGCAAACTCAGGTCCCTCAGCCTCTCCTCATACGTGATGTACTCCAGCCCCCAGACCACCTCAGCAGCCCTTCGTTTGTAAATATCCATACTGGGCTCAGGAGTATCAAAACTGGACCCTGCATTCTCCATGTCACCTCACTGGTATGCAGTAGAGGGGAAAAGTCACTTCCCTCATCCTGCTGGCTCCACTCTTGCTAAGGTAGCCCAGGACAGTGTTTGCCTTCCTGACTGCAAAGGCACACTGCTGACAGACACAGAACTCGTTCCATCAGGATTATTATTTAAGATATTGCCAGATAACTTGTAATATCTGGTGTCTCTCAGTAATAGTGTATATTGATGGTGCTCTTCTGGCACTTGCACCAATACTTTTCTCAGTAACAATGCCTAAATGTAATGATTTATTTGTTTTGCTCCCCTGTTGAACTAATAGAACTAATCTTGTTAAACCTGGAATTGTTACCTTTTTGTGTCTGATTCAACAGCCTCCTGGAGATATTCCCCTAGTTTATCATTCCCATTACTGTTGCTACACAGACAAAACTTCAGTTGTTATTTGAAAGGCTGGGTTTGCCACCCCAATTCTTATAAATGTTCTGTGATTGCTTCAAAGGTTCCTGCCTGTAGTTTGGCTCAGAAATTAAAATGGCCTTTGTTTTCAGTGGTACTGAGAAAATGCAGTTTTCTTTCTCGCCCAAACAAGAACTAATATTTTAATTTCAAATGTTCTATCATATTTCAATACTGAGTAGATTTAATTTCAAAGTCACTTCTCATGAAGTTTATGGAAAAGCTTGTTGTTGCTTATATCCATAAAAATGCATGGGTGTATTTTGCTTTTCACTCAGCCTAAAAAGCGAGCAGGGATCTACACAATCTCAGCTGTGGCTCAGCAGAATGATTTTAACACTGGTAGCTAACTCTGCTTATTCTGTAAAATGTCTGCTGCTACCCACCAGTTCAGTCCAGGTAAAGTGGAAAATTTGAGTCTTCCCTCCCATCCTCACCCTGTCTCTGTGTTCAGCAGCCATCTGCTGGGAGCATGGACAAGGTCGGGCATGCAGGTGCTGCTCCCTGCCCTGCAGCTAAGGTGAAGGAGAGGCTGTGCTGCTGAGTTTGTGTGAGCGTGGGCATGGGGCATGCTCCCTGTGAGACAGCCCCAGGAGCAGGGCAGAGGGAGCCAGGAGGGAAGGGCAGGGCTCTGGCTCTGGGCCATCACCTCCCGGGGTGCAGCATGATAGATGAGCCATTTTGTGAGCCAAATCCTGACAGTCAGCCTGTGTGTGAGGGTGGGATGCACCAGCAGGAGCCTGCTGGAAGTGGGATCGAGAAGCTGCCTGCTGAGCTGACTGCTTTAATGGACAGTTCTGCCAGACCAGACTGAAACATCTCCAAGAGAGCCCTGGCCAAGAGTTGATGAAACCTTCTGCTTTCAGTGGCTTGATAAAACTGTGCTGGGGAGATGATGCATACAAAAATTAAGTTCCGTTTTTTTTCTTTGCAAAGTAACTCCCATAGCAGTATCAGCATAACTTCATGAGAAGATCTAGTCTTTTTATGACCTCCTGCCAAATACATAATTTTGTGCTTTGTGTTCACTAGGTATAGTCATAACTGATGTGCTGTATCAGTTGTGGGTAATAAAGAAAAGCCTATGCTCTTGGGCTGTGTGGGTTCCTTCAATAAAGGGTGCAGCTTAAGAAATGAAAATAACACACTTTCCTTTATTAACTCGTAAAGTAGTTCTGCAAGGGTCTTTTCTTTTATAGTAGACCTTATGCTTCAGAGGCTGTCATACCTTTTCTTGCATGGCAGCTCATTATATGTATTTATAACCCCCAGATCACACAACCACTCGCCCTTCCAGTCTTTCGTCACTAAATTCACAGGATCACTAATTAAAAAGCCTATTACACTGTTACTGGTTTTGGAAAGCTTATGATTCCACAGCAGAAATTATATAGTTGTGTATCTGTTTGCATCAAAGGGACAAAGTGTCCGCAAGTGAAAAGCCACATGCTGGCATTTCTGGCCATAAAGATATTGCTTTTAAGATATCTCAGTGTACTGAATCAACAGCACAAAGCATGTTATTCAACACAAAGAAGATGTCTACTTAGTATATTTGTGGATTTTGAATTCATATAAAATGCTATGGTTCAGAAGTCTGTTTACAATAAGCTTTCTTTTCAATGGAGAAAGCTGATCTTTTCAATGGAGAAAGCTGACCTTTGATCTTTAGAAAGCTATTAGCAGCAAAGTGCAATTTATTTAGCTTTTGTTCAGTAATACTTCCAGGGTAAACTGAGTGGAACAGTGTTGCACTGGACTAGTTATTTAGCTGTTTTGCACGGGGTGTTTGATGGTTTGCAGTGTTCACATGATCTGTAGCACCTCCTTCCCGTTCCCCCCCAGCCTCAGCGGTGGCAGTCTCTCCCTGGTCTGCCCTTCCCCTCACCCCTCCTCTCTTGTATCCCGCTGGCTATGGGCCCCTTCCTCCACCCCCCTTCAAAATCCCCTTGGCAGGAGGCCACTCCCTCTTACCTGGACAACACCTGGGCCACTTGGGTGTCCCCCACCTACGAACATGCCGTCCTAGTAGGAAAGAGCGTCTCTCCATCTTTTGCTCCTGACTATGTGTGATTGAGCCAGGGGCCAGGGGTCAGAGCTAGCTGGTTCAGACACCCTAAAGCCCCCAGATCTCCACTGTGGAAAAGTTTTCAAGGGATTTTGGGGGAGGAAGTAAGAGAATTGGACCCAAAATTCATGGAATTTTCAAAGTTGGATGCTTGTAGGACAGGTGTGACGAACAGCATGTTGGTATTCATATTTGGCTCATCACTGCTAAATTATAGCATTTTTATTTAAATTAATATTAAAGTGATCAATTTGCCAAAGTTTACTTTGAAGAAACTCGGGTAAGACTGTTCCTTCCTCCATTTCAGCCCTCTAATGCTATAAACAAAGAAAACCATTTTCACAAAGTGCGCAACAACTTTTTCTGAGCATCATCCAGATTTCTCAAATGTAAGGTTGGTTTCTGAAGTACAGAAGTCTGTGTGAGATATTTGCATAGTGTGGCACTGCTGTTATGCCAAGGTCTGCTCAGGGGTCAGAAAGATGCAGAAACTTCCCGCTAAGTAAAGTCATTTGGAAATTAAAAGCTTTTTTAGGAGTGCTGTCTTTGGGAATATACAAAACTCAAATGGAAAACAACAAATTTTGAATATCTCACAGCAGACTGCAGCCTCTGGTTAAGCCTCTTTGCCCTTCAAAATGATCATAAAAGTATCCTTGTGCACATACTACTGAATGATTTCTCATTTACAAGTGCATTCAATCTATGCTGCAGTAGGAAGGTTACGTTCCTGGGAACCACTTGCTTGCCAAATGCACAGATGATTACTTTGAGGTCATCACCTCCATATCAAAATAATCTGTGGGTTTGTGAGGTTTAGAGCCCAGCAAATAATTCTCACATTGCTTACGTTTACAGAATGCCATATTTAATTATCTGCTCCATCCAATTAGTTTTGGCCTTCCTTACTGACGTTTTTTACTCAAAGGCTATTCTGCTGTATTTATAACAGGTTTTGGTTTTTTCCTGATGAATTCAAACCCCACTCATTTCAGTATGCACAGTTTGATAATACCTAATCAATAATTCTGTGCAATTTACTTACAAATTTGAAGCCATTCCTGATCTTGCTGTATGTCATTAATTCAATAGATATCAAACCCTTCTGGGTAGATTTTCCATGTAATGCTCTTCAACCCATAAGTGTTAAAGCAGCCCCTCAAAGGGCAGGATTAGACAAGTCTGTGAGAGAAGGAAGATAAAGAGTACAACGAAGGATCCTGAGCAGGAGGGGACAGTGGAATGTTACAACTTCTTTTCCCACAAAAAAAAAAATTCCGAAACTTTTCAATTTGAGAAACTAAGGAAACCCATCAGCATTTGTGTCTTGGAATAATCAGCATTTTCCACTAGATTTATCAGTTGAACTGTTCCCTCAATCATTCGAATGCCAGAATCACAGAATTTCAGTTCTGAGCATCTCTTCCAGCTGTGAAAAGTGCACAAGCCCTTTTTTTTGAAAAGCCAGGTCTCTCTCTGCATGCATATTTAGCTGGTTCCTGCTATGCTTGAACAGTTGTGCTTGCAACAAACTCCACAGACAAGCTGTGGTGGCCTCTTTCTGCTCTCTTCCAAGAGCTTTCTTTATACAAGAGTAAACTGTGGCTTGATCTGATATTGCCTGGCATTGATCCTGTTTTAGGAGCCACAGAAACAATTGACTTGTCTTCTTTCATCCTTTATCATAGATGCTGCATTTGAAACCTAAGCTGTTTTCCCTCTGTCAGTGGCTTCTCTTTCAGTGCACTTTAGCTGATGAAAACTGTGTTAACAAGAGATGTTTTCAAAAGGTAGTTACGAAAATTAAGGTATTAAAAATGTAAAAGCAAAGAGATGGATAATGTGTTGAATGCTAGAAAAAGGAAAGAGTCATTTACATGTAAGGACTTGGAAATTTTTTTCCCAACTTCTGGTATTTCCTTAGATGTGTGAGGAGCCAGTTCTGGGCTTGAGTGCATGGCTATAAACTGATTGCAATTATTTTTACTGTGTTAGTGGCATAAACAAGCCCAGAACAAAAAACATCCAATTTTTTTATTACCCTGCTTGAGTAACTGAAAGGGGAAAATTAAAAAAAAATATTGTTGCTGGAGTATTTACAAATATTGGGACAATGATTAATAAATTCTCCTGTTTCAGAACAGAGTGGATTTTCTGCCTGCTTGTACATGTTTTGACCACTTTGCATATACACAGCACAATATGATCAATCTCTGTTATATTTTTTCCTGTTGTTTTTCAGGAAAGCAAATATTTATGGTTGGAGTTCTAGTCAGTGAAAAATTACAATCTAAAAGGTTTTTTATTATTATTATTCAAATGTAATTTCTTGAAAGGCAGCTTCACAGTAGGGCTGTAGTGTGTGTGAACAGAGGAACACTAGCATATTACCTGTTTAATCTGCATCTCACTTGCTTTCCAAGTATCCAAAACAGATGGAAAGTGGCCAGCACAAACAGGCAATAAAGACAATATGTAATATACATTCTTAAGGAGTGGGAACATACTTTTAAAAAGACAAGCATTCATTTTTTTCAGCTGTAAGTACCCACTTCACACAGATTCAGTACATTACTATGGCTAGTATTTACCTACACATGTAGCCACCAAGATGAGATCTGTGCACCTGCCAGTCCTAATGTGATACGTATCCGATCAAAATGAGAGTAGTACTTGTTCTCCTCTGTGTGAAAGCAACTGATGATAATCTGTTGCAGAGGCTTGATCACACATCTGAAGTTCCCTTTGAAATCATTTGTTTTTTCCTTAGAGAAGCTGTGGAGCATGTGCTAAAAAGAGCTTTTCTGGATGACTTCCTGTGTCTCCTCACTTCATCCCATTCTCAAAAGAAATTTTCCTATCCTTTCTATTTTACACTTTTTGTCATATTGTTTTAGTTCTTCTCTTAGAGTGCGGCCAGGACTTGTTTCCCTTTTGCATTACAAAATTCTCCTTTTTCCCACTATCAAATAATCATGTAGGGTTTTGTTGCCTACTTCTCCCTGACATTCTTAATAGCTCCATGAGGTAACTGTCAGTTTGCCACTTTTTCTCCTGTGTTTCCAGGAAAAACTTCCCTCCCAAGTAACTAATAGAGAAAGAGCTGGCTGAGTGTTTCCATGACTATCTTGCAGTCTCTCCCAGCTGCCTTTTCCTAAATGTCAGAGCCACTCTCCAGTGTGGTTGCCATGGTGCCTTCAGCTGGCATGCCTGCACGGGTTCCCAGAGCCAGCACACCCACTGCACGTTCCACAGGAACATACCAGGAGGGAAGGCTCTTACCCGCTGTGTCACAGTTAAATAGAACGTATCAAAAGGTACTCCTTGGTCATATTCTGTCTAAGATTGGCTCCAGTTTAGTGGCATAAAACCCATTCAGTCAATTAAGGATATTCTCTTTGTCCCTCTGTTTGTGAGGGTAGTGGTACATCTGTGGATGTGTTATAAGTTACATACATAAACCTGCTGGTGACTTGCCAGCTCAACATGTCATAAATGTAAGTGCTGCTGGAGAACAGTTAGATTGATACTGTGCTCTATTCATGACCTATCTTCTATAAAAAGATTTAAAGGTGTTTTCTTTTTCCTTAGAATTTGTTACTCAATTTTGAATACTGTTATTAGCAAAAGAAACTTTTGATCAATATGGTTTCCTGGCGTGAAAGTCAATACAAATGAAGTATATTCTGCATCCCACCATTGGAAAACATGATTTTTTAAACCTCAGGTTCATAACTAGCAATCTGTTGATGGATTAGTAGCTGAAATAACAAAATCCTTTTTAAAATGACAAAAGATTTTAAAGTTTACTTTGAAATTCGATGCAACTGAGTCATATTGTTGTTTCTAAAATTTGCCTTTGTTCCAAATAAGCTACTAGTAAGTTTTGTTCCAGTCAGTCACTTGTTTCAGGTTCAGTTGGTCATATTCTCCTAAATGAACAGTTGGATAGACTGCAAGCATATTTCAGGTGATCATAAAATAAGAGCTCTGAACTACAGTGTACTTTGATCTGTCTCCTTGATAAATGTTTTGTAGAAACAAAATATTCTTCTCCCAGTTTCTCAGCTTTAGCTGTTGTGAATGAAGTGGTATTTTCCAGTGTGATTAGCTCCTTTAATTGAATGTTCAGGGTTTTGTCACTGGTACCATATATGAACTCCCCAACTCCAGCACTGCTGCTACAGGCAATCATGCCATCTAACTCTTACACAAAATTAATTGAAATCTGTTTTAAAAATAGGTGCAATATTACTTATTATGCACTTATCCTACATGAACTGTCCCCAGGACTTTTTGCAGACACATTCTCCTCCTACCCCATGTTTTTCCTATGCTGAGATTCTTATTAGTAACAAAACCTCCCACTACTATCTAAATGTATCACTTTACAAATTGCATTGCTGAATTTCATGCCATATTTAATATTGTTTTTCTCAAGGTCAGCTGTTTTTCCCATATGCTATGCTGAACCTCCTTGTGATGGTGTGTTTTCACATGTCATGTCATCAGTAGGTGAAAGTAGCAAAACTGAGCATCTCCACAGCTTCCTGCACACACTACAGCCTAGTACTATTTATTGCTGCTTAATATTTTTCATCTTTTCTCATAGCAAAAGTACAGAGTTGTTTGTACTGGGTGATAACAGTAACAAGATGATATGGTAAGAATTTACTGATCTATTCAGCACAATTAAAAAATTACAGATTTTCTGGTTTTCCAGACACTTTTTGTTTTCCTTCCTTCCTTCCTTCCTTCCTTCCTTCCTTCCTTCCTTCCTTCCTTCCTTCCCTTCCCTTTTTTCCCCAATATCTCAATTTTGAAATCACCTGGACCGTCATCTGTGTTCTCATTCCAATTCTACAGGCACGTTCAGCCTCACTCTAACTCCACTGCCTTTATGATCATGAGTCAATATAAGGAAGTTGGCTTATAAAATGTTCTGTATCCAAGGTGAAATATCACTTATGTTGTAAGTTTATTTCCTGTTCAAGCATCACTACATTGCAATGATTTGTAGTCTAAAAATAAATGGTTATATGAATACTTAATATACAGTTAGTACCTTTATTGTGCTAGCACCCACAGATAAATCTCTTTGATAAATTCCTGTATAAATAAAATTTAAATCATTGCTAAGTAGATACACATTTTACAACTGCTACTAATTACCTATACTCAGATTTCAAACTTCAGTGTTACTGCCTGACCTGAACTGAAATCCGTGAAAAAGATATCCCTTAACATAAAATTAAACTACAGTTCAGTCCTACCTTATAGTTATGACCAATTTATATCACATTAACAGTGCAGTTTGTTTCTAAACAAAATTTTTATGTGTGGATCTTAGTAATGACGGAGCAGGCCGGAAAAATACCGAGAAATTGAGTGCAAATATTTATTTGACTTTCAGTGTGTAAAAATTATCAAATTAATTTAAAAATAGCATAGCAAAACTAGGAGTATTTGGCAATTAGGTGAAGAATCACTTCATAACACCCAATGGCAATTAGCTGTTGCCATGCAGGCCCCTCATTATTTTACATTTCAAGAAAAATTACAAGCTTATTAGCTTTATTCTGCAACGTCTATCATCAGTGAAAATTGATGTTGATGTTAAATTGTCATGAAACTTCATATTTGGCACCTCTCTAGGATGAGCAGCTAAGCTTGCACTTTCCAGAGCTATTGTTGTCCTCTATGGTAATACGAGATTCAAAATAATGCAAGCAAATACAGCTTTTTCTGCACAATCAAGAATGATGTAGATTTTTACAAAGTTTGTGATCATGTGAGAACAGAAAATAGTTTCATAAATCCTTTCAAGACGTGTGGAAGAAATCCCCCTAGAGGTGGTCTTCTTCACTATTTTCACTAACATCTCAGGTAACAGAAGGGAGGGCATTTGCAAATTCATGGAAAACACCATGCTGGAAGTTGCAAGAATTTGGGGTGACATAGTAAGAATTCAAAATGTGCTTGAGAAATGTTCTGAAATTAATCAAATAGAATTAGTCAATAAAGTAATAACAACAGGCACAAATTACTCCCACCAGGAAAGAAAACCAAACATGTAGATGCAAAATGGTTAGGTGGCTGTATGGCAGTTAGCCATAATTGCACCTGAATTAACAGTATGTTGTCGTTGCAGAAAAGGCAGTCCCATTTTGAGGTGAATTAACAGGAATGATGTATAAAGCATGGGAGGCAATTATTCTGCTCTACTTGTCACTAGGAATATCTCAGCTGTACTTCTGTATTTATCCTTGGGCTGCACACTTGTAGAAAAGACCATGACAAATTGAGAGAAGGTGCAGAGAAGAAGCAAAAAGAATGATTGGTGTCTAAGAAAGCCCAAAATCCTTGGAAGATAACCGAAGGAAATAAGTTAGCGTAGAAAAGGGGGTTGGGATAATATTTTTCAAATATTTAAAAGCTGTCAGTTGTTCTCAATTCCACTGAAGTGACAAGGTTGAATCAGTTTAATCTGCTGATGAAAAGGCCAAGGTGCAATAATAGGAAAATATAACAGTGAGAATAGCTCCATTCAGGTTGCTTAGGAAGGCTATGGAATTCCTCTTATTGAAGTTCTTTCAAAAAAATGGGGAAGACAAGCATTAGTGAGAGATTATTAAATCTGATTAAACTTGATCCTGTAATGAAGGAAAGGACTCAGATGACCTTTCCATCTTGCACATCTGTGATGCTTTGGGGCAATGTAAGACCCAATTTAATCTTCTTTCAAGCAGCACCTAGTATCTACGTCATTGCTTAGACAAAGAGAATACTACCAACCATTCCTGAAATTACCCAGATATTCAAACCTTCATGACTTTGTTAATCATTAAACATTTGTCTAAGAAATTTGTTTTCTATGCTGGGTGATTTCCCCAATTTTGACATTTTGAGACTGCGGGAGGAGGGGCTGCAGGGAGTATTCCAGACAAAATCATCGGATTTTTTGTAAAGAGACACAGAAAAATCTGCAAGTTCTCTCTTCTGGGAAAAAAACAAAAGGCACAACATTTCTCTGAAAGCCTGATATGTCCTTATTTCAGATCTGGATTCTGGAAGGATGAGGTAGCTTTTATTTTATCAACTCAGTTTCTGTATAAGGCAAGTTTTTCTTGGGCAAGCTCTTGACACCTTGTCCTGACATAAAATATTTGTTGAAATAATTTAATGTTACCTGGGTGGTTTAGATTACTGCAATTATTTTCTATGGAATTGCAGTAGAATCCAGTAGGATGGAAACCTCTGTCTGAGAAAAGTAAATTCTTAAGTTATATAGACTTGTTTCTGGGGCTTGCCAGATTTGCATCTACAATTCAAACTTAACACTGATGATTTCTTGTAACTCTAAGCTCATTACTTTTTGTGGGTTTTACTCACTTACTCTACCAAAACTTTCAGATGCCTTTTTGAAATCCAAAATAATTTGCCTTTCTTTGGACATTTGTTGCAGACAGTTTGAGATTAAATGGATTTAATTTAATTTGATTTCGTTTTCTATCTCTTGGACTACTGCAAGCCTGCAGTCAGAACACTGAAGGCAGGCACTATTTTCTTTCTTCTGCCACTGAGCAGCTCGGATCATCAGGACTGTCAGCAGCTGGAATGCATTGACTTCACTGTCAGAGGAGCCCGAGGGCTGAGTAGTCTGCATTTGTACTGCTTTTATCCTGTTCTGCATTTGTGTGCCCTGTGGACTAGCAGGGCCCTATTTCACAGAGCCCACAAATGACTGAGTCACCTGTTCACTCAACTAGTAGTTTCTAGTGGCTGCTTTGTATTTGCTCTAGCTTTCACATTTTATCTTAATGAGATAATATGAGAAATTAGCTTTTCCAGCCTGCTGTCTCAGAACACCTCCAACAGCTTCCTTCAGCAGTATCACTGTGCATCACTGGTGCTCACGCATTTGCTGGTGGTGAATCACTTTCTTTTATGTCACACTCTTTTGCTGTCTGCCTAGCTGAAACATTCTTTATAATATTTCCAGCAGTAACTGCTCTGGGATGTGTGATGAATCCATGTCCCTGTGAGGATAATGTTAGGTTTCTTTTTTGTATTATAATGATACTGCATAATGGAGCCAGAACTTGTGCCTAGAGATGGGATAGTTACAAACAAAACCAACTGAACAATAGCAGATCTAGAAAAAACAATTGTAGTCACTTTTTAAAATGTCCGGCTTGCATCCACATATCCTTGCAAACTTTTTGTATATGTTCTTTAAAAACACAAACTACTTACTGTTTTCTGAGCAGCCCAGAGCGCTGACATGACCCTGTAAATTTTTTGCATGTTTTTATTGTGAAAAAACCATTAAACATGTACATTATAGGAGTACATGTAAGCAGATGCTCCTTTAGCCTAAAATACATTTATATACACGTTTAGGACCTGATTCCAGCTATGCAGTCCCTTGAGGTTACTGGGAACTTAAGACACTGTAACTTACAGGCCTATCCACTTTGCTGATTTGAAGGCAGAGGTGCAGTCAGGAAAAAAATGTCTCTGTCACTTCCAAAACATCTTTCTTCTTCCCTCTGATGTATTTTTATAACCCATGGAGTGACTGTTCTAGTTGTCAGGAATCACTGGGGTACTTTCTGTCAGCAGAACACAGAAGTGCTGGTGTGTATGAGGAGCAGGGCTGTCTATCTCTGCATAAGGGCATCATGTTCATCAGGCTCAAGTATCACTTGTCCCCTTCTTTATTTTCAAATGAAGCATCCACTGCTATTAATTAGTTAAAGTGAAATGAAATACACCATCAAGCAATACTTTTCCATTAGAAATGCCCCTCGGGGGTACATTTGGTTTTCTTTTTACATATTTGTGCTCTCCATGCTGCACATTCCACGTGAATTTGCAGCTTAGAGTCTACAAAGTGGCAGGCTCCTACATGAACTGAAACTAGTCTTATCTAACCTTGTACAGCTCCTTTCTTCTTCCCACAGTATGGTGCAATTTTCCTGCAAATTAGCACAGCTCACTGGAATTTAGGTTCCAGATGAAGCTTCCCCATCTCTCAAATTATATTATCTCTGAGTAAAAGGCAAAAAAAAGACCTAAAAGGAAAGACAACACTTCAGACTATTCTCTTGTCTTCCTTCCCCTACCCTAAGTGCTGAAACCACAAGGTGAAGTTAGGCTTCTTTTCAGCTTGAGAGCAGAAGTCTTTTGCTGCCCAGAGGCCTCAGCAGCCCAGCCTTCTTGGAAAGGATGGACACTTCTCTCTTTTACTGATTAGGCCTTTTCTCAATATCTTGGCATAACTCTTTCATGAAGAGTAAACCCAAAAATTCAAGTCACCGCTTCCTCACCCAGTTCTCTAATCACTAGTGCAGATGCAGTGGAATATGATCTGTGGCCATCATCCCCACTGCCATTAAGAGAAAACTGACTGAACATTTGGACTGACCTTCGAAAGTGCCTGCCTTCAATATAGCCAGTGAAGAGAAAAAGGCAATTAATTTATTAATTAATTAACTGGCTCTCCCCTTCAAGTCCTTTTGCCTTTGGCTGCATCGTGTATTTTACCAGAAGCATTAGATACATTGCATTGAGCCTGTGCTCTGCTGCAGAGAGATGGCCAGAAACTTCTGCCCATGTTACCCCTCACTTTCTTCTCTTTGTTTGAGTAAAACAATGGTATTTGGATGCTCATGAGAAAGCATCCTTTAAAAATAGACAATGTGATGTCAAATGACTAATGTGCTCCTTCGAACCAAGTAATCTGATTTTCTTGAAAATGACTGACCAGTTTTTGCAATGAGCATCCTTTAAATGCTATGCAGGGCAGCAAACCTGCTGTTTAAATGCCAACATCTTAAGCAGAAATGCAGCTTATACAATCTTGAAATTACTAAATATTTCTCAGAATTTATTTATATACTCACTTTTTGTTTTTCCTCCTCTGCTTCAATTAAGGTTGTTTTTACATTCCACAGCTCACATAGGAGGCTATGCAAGAAGTTAGTAATAAAATATTAATGTTGTCATCCCACAGGACATATTGTTTATACCATCACAGATGCAGTTTACATCTCAGATCAATAGAGCAATTTTTAAAAACCTCTTTTGAAAGCAGCAATTGGAGTGTGATTATAGTTGTCCACAGTAGTTATATCATACAGCAAATTAGGAAATATATGTCAGGACCCATTATGCTAATGGGAGTCTTGTAAGATTTTTAAACAGTGTAAGTAGATGCCAGATTTGCAAACTGATGACCCTTTTTGATACAATACTCTCTGTAGGGAGGAGAGAACAAAAATATTGTTGACTTGAACATGGCTGTCAAGTTAATGTTTCACAGGAACCCACAACACTAATCACCCTTCTTGAATGCAAGTTCTCCCTTTCTTTAGCTCTCTCATAAGTTATCCCTTAAGCACTCATTAGCCACTGCAGCTGAAAATTGGCAAATTTGTTTTCAGTGTCAGCTACCACGATTTCAGTCCTGGCCAGATAAAAAACAGACAACAGTATACTGCCAATGACACTTTGTTTCCTGCAGTATTTGTAAAGAAACAGTTTGTTTTCAAAACCAGTTAAAATGGAGTAAGTTCTTACATATTTGTGCTCCATAAAATGCCCACTGTGTACAGGGTAAGAACTGTAAAAATTACAATGCTGAGGATTGGAAATTCTCTATCTAAATGGCTATTTAAGTAGCACATCTGGAGAAGGATATCTGCCAAATTTTTAGCAATCAACAGCAGCATCATTAACAAGGGAACCATTATAGTATGTGTAATGGTAATATTTATCTTATGCAACTAAGAGTTTGTCCTAATATGAAATTAAATTATGTACCAAATTAAAGGTTAGATCAAGCTTTACAGTCTTTCAATGGGCTCTACTTATTATCAAAGAGGGAGTTGTCAGACCTAATCTGAAGGGGGGAGTTTATGCAGATATACAGCTGCAGCCAAGTCAAAGGACATGGGAATGCAGAGTGGGCAAGGGCAGGGAGTAAAGCTCCCTTAGTGCTCTGTGTCTGCAAGCTGAGGATTATTTGAACAGTGATCAAGTGTTCTCAGGAGACATGTTTTAATTAAATTCTGCTCAGCTAAGGATTTGGACAAGGACACAATTGTCAACAAAAATCCCTCCTTGACGAGACTGAATGCCAGCATCATGAGACCCTCAGAATGTCCCTCAGTATTTCACTTTGGTGGAGTAGCAGTAATATTACAGGTTGACAGTGCAGAAGCACAAACAGTGCTCTTCAGGCTATGCCTATTGATGTTGTAAATCTGCCCATGGAATATGATTTTCCAAGCTGTGGAGTAGTGTGCTCAACTCATCTCACAAATGAGAGGGGCCCAGGATGGCTGTGCAGAGTACTTGTAATACCTCAGGAGCTCTTAGCTCTGATAGAGTCTCTGTAGTTCTGGTGAAGACATTTTCTTTCTGACTTGATTTAACAAGTTCGTATTTTTCTTTACAAGGCTCAGCATAATGGGAAAAGAGTAATACTGGGAAAAATAATGCTGCCTGTCTTGGTCAGTGATTTGGATGATGAGGCAGAGTGGACCCTCAGCAAGATTGCTGGTGATCTACAACTCTGAGGGGTGCTGAGGGACCTCATCAGACTTGAGAAGTTGAACATGGGAAAATGCAAAGTCCTGCACTTAGGAAGGAACATCCTTAACCACTAGCACATGCTGGGGGACAGCCAGCTGTAAAGCAGCTTTGTGGAAAAGGACCTGGGAGTCCTGGTGGTCATGAGTCAACAATGTGTCTTTGCAGGACAAAAAAAAAGGCTGATGTTGACCTGGGCTGCACCAGGTAGAGTGATGCCAGCAGAAAGGGGGAGGTGATCCTTCCCCTGTACTCATCCCTGGTGAGGCCACACCTGGAGTACTGTTCTGGACTCCTCAGTACAGGAGTCATGGATGTATTGATGGTGCTCTGAGCAATGTGGTCTAGTCAAAGGTGCCCCAGTCCATGGCAGAGGGGTTGGAACCAGATGATTCTGAGGTCCCCTCTAACCCAACCCATTCTGTGATTCTATGATTCTGTGATTAGAGGGAGTCCAGTGAAGACAATGGGCAGAATCTGAAACACAGGAGGTTCCCTTTGAACTTTGGGAAGCACTTTTTTTCCTGTGACAGGAGCTGAGCGCTGACTCAGGTTGTCCAGAATTGTGGAATCTGCATGCCTGGAGATATTCAAAGGCCTGGTCCTAGGCAACTGGCTTTAGATGACCTGATTTGAGCAGGGGGGTTGCACAATGAGGCCCAGAGATCCATGCCACCCTCAGCTGTTCTGTGGTTCTGTGATTCTGAGTAAGAATCTCACACAAAAGGCAGATCATTACGAAACCAGAGAAGGAAGGAAATAAAAGAACATGGCAAGCTAAAAGATGATAAGGGTGAGTGAGTCTCAATAAAAGTTTGCAATGGTAAATCTCCACAGAATAAGAGTTTCAAAGACAACAATGAATCAAGGAACTATTTATCAGAACTGCAGTGTGACAGGATATTAGCAAAAGTACAGGCAATATAGAAAAAAAATGGTTTTCACTAGATCTTCTATGACTCACAGTCACAAATTGGCAGTATTTTCTGTGAAGTCAAAAACATCTGCTCTTTGCAAAAAACAATTCCATGGAAACTCCATTCACTGAGTCTTCTAGATTTGATGTTACCCCACAGGGAGGTAGGCTGTACTGGAAACAAAAGATTCTGGGTATTATTCCAAGATAAACTTGTTCTCATGAAGGGAAAAGTTGTTGTTGCCTACAGCAGAGAGAAATTATTTTCAAAGTATTTTCACAATTTCATATGCAAGAATCTGTCTCTGCATTTTCTCAGAAATTTTCATTTACATAGTTCTTTTGCCTTGCTTTCCCACCTCCAAACTCCCACCTTCTTCTAATGTAATACCTTATTCACTATTTTAGAATTGATGCAGAAGAATCATATAATTTCCCTATGGGGTTTTTTTGATCAGTCCCTTAGACTGAAATCTCTGTGTAAATGTTGTGCAAATTCTTCAAGAATGAGATTAACCTTTTCATACCTTCAAAACTATACCAAGAGATGAAGATTCAGTACTTGGGCTTCTCTATGTCTTGCCTGTGTGATATGCCTTAGCTAGAAACTCAGGTGTTGTATCTTCTCTTTAATGATCATAACCTTGTGCCACTTTTCCCACCCCAATTGTAATCAATGCCTACATTAGTCATCCACAGCTACCCTAATTAGGGAGAAGTCACACACAGATCTCAAAGAATTAGAGAGAGAGGAGAGGCTGATACATTGTGGTGTAGAATACACAGGGTAAGCAAAAGAGAAATTCTTACAGAAAAATAATATTTCAAACCAGTAAGTTGTTGGTTTATACTTTGCATAAACTAGGTGAGGTTTCCTCTCTAATTTTCCAAATTATTTTTCATGTGTCCTGGTTTTGGCTTGGATACAGTTAATTTTCCGCTTCTTGGCTGCCACAGTGCTGAGTTTGGAATTTAGTATGAGAACAACATTGCTAACACACTGATGTTTTAGTTGTTGCAAAGTAGTGCTTACCTTAAGTCAAGGGCCTTTCAGTTTCCCATGCTCTGCCAGTGAGGAGGTGCAAAAAACCTGTGGGGGAGCACAGCTAGAACTAGTGACCCAAACTAGCCAAAGTGGTGTTCCCTACAGACCATCAGACTCAGTCTACAAACTCAGGGTAGTTGGCTGGGAGCCAATTGCTGCAGGGGAGTGGGGTCGGTGGGTGATGACAAGTTTATTCTCCTTTTTCTTTAGTATTATTAATATTACTATTGTAATTTACTGTAATTTCCAATAAAACTGTTCCTATCTCAACTCATGAATTTTACTCCTTTTCTGATTATCTTTCCCATCCCACTGCGGTGTGGGGAGTGGGAAAACATCTGCATGGTATTTAGTTGTTGGCTGGGGTTACATTATGAGAATATACAATCTGAGTTTCTTGTTTGAGAATATAGTAATTAGGCATCATAATTTGATGCAAATTTAGGTCAACAGAGATTTTGTGACTGGTCACAAGAGGAAAATTTTTCAGAATGAGAACAGCCAGACATTGAAATAATCTCCCCTGGGAAGTGGTGGACTTCCCATCCTGGATACTTGTAAGATTCAGCTGGACAGGGTGCTGGGCCATCTTTTCTACACTGCGCTTCTGCTAGGAAAGGTTGAACAAGATGATCATTCTATGGTTCTGTGGTTAAATTCTGTGGTTCTATGATTAAACAGTTATGGAACCATGTCAGAAAACTTTAAATGTGTGCAGTGCTATTTGTTGCCATATTGTATACACTAGCCATTGATTGGAATAGCACCTATAAAACAACTAGAAATTGATTATACTTAACAATTTTTAACAATTGCTTGCTCTAATTGGAGTTTGATTTGCTACATAAATGTGATCTATTTATATGGACAGACTAATGATACACGAGGTGTTTTGTGGCCATCAGTATGTTCTGTGACCAGAACAGCTGACTGTGCACATCAAGCTGGTTGTGAGGCTGAGACCTAGTTCAAATGAGAACCAAAACACCAGAGAAATACTGCAGAAGAAATAGACACTGATTTAGGGTTTATGTGTGCCAGTGGAAGCTACATCAGGAATTTTGCAGTAAGTTCTGTATAGACTTCTCAAGAGCATAACAGTTTAGTGCGTCCCATTGCAAGAGTGCTGATGGTAGAGAAGGTATATCTTGTTAAACTTCACAATTCAAAATTAGCCACCTACATTAGGCACATAAATAGCACAAGGGGGAGTTATTTTCTTCAGAATACACCAGTTAGCAGAAAGATGACTGCCTCAGCCCATTTGTGTCATCCCTGCTCTTTCCATACTGAATGCTCCAGCTCCTGGGCTACAAAATCAGCCATCCCTCTCCTTATCTTCTTAAGGCCAATGATGCTTGAATTTTTAGCCTCTCCATGTTGCAGCACTGGCAGAATGAGTGAAGATGACTTGTTCTCCTCCCCTTTTAACTCTTCTCAGGCATTATCATGGAATATGCAAAATATGGAGGGTGAATAATTTTCTTTTGGCTGAGGAGCATAATCACACTGTGCCAAATACACTGCCTGGTTGTAACTGCTGGGATATTGTAGTAAAATGGGCATTGCCTTGAATGTCTTAAAGGGCTTTGCTTTCCTCGTGGTGCTGTTGGCTGTGTGCTCTGAGGGTCACTAGGCCCATACCAGCTGGATCTGTGCCTTGGGGGATTGTGGCAAGGGATGGCGATCCAAAATGGGCTTTGATTTTGGTTCCTCACCTTTGTCAAATTGAGTGTCTTAGGGCACAAACAGGGATAGAAAATTTAGGGGAGCTTTTGGTGAAACTGTGGGTATCTATGAACTGTAATGTGGCTTGGTCTCTTTACCTTGATTAACTGCAATTCAGTTAGGTGCACAATAGACATCTACTGGGGAGATTTTGTCCTAACAGTTTGCAGACCTGTTTCATTATGGCTGTCCAACTCTTTGCAGACTGAATGGACAAGATTCTTGTCTGAAGATTTTTACTCTGGAGGAATTTAGTAAATGTGTGTGTGAAAAGTGTGTTTTCAAAATATTTAAATTCAAGATAAGATGTTTAAGGTAGTATAATTTTCTTCCTGAGTATAAAAGTGATACTTTCCAACAAGAGCAAGAATGAAAGGAAAAGCAGCAATAAATAAAATTTCATTAAAATTTAATCTCCCCCTACAAATCAAAAAGTGTTTGGATTCTTCAGTACTGAGGATGACTTGGTACTGGAGTTACTTGTGTGCATTCAGTCCCCTCTGGGGACTCACTAATATCCTTTATGTGAGTGATAGCATAATTCTGAGCAGAAGAAAATTACTGCTCTGCACTGGGGAGACACTTGATGGTTAGATGATGTTAGTGGGTCAGGAATACCATGTGTTACTCTTGATCCTGCCATAATAACTTCTTGATTAAAGTAGATAAACAGACCAAGAGTCATTCCTTAAATTTATTCCACTGTGATAAATATGCTAGATCTCTTCCTGCTTGAATGGTTTATTTAGTAAAAAGTAAAAATGCAATATTTGCAGGAGTAAAAAGTGTACCTTATATATTTGATCCATAGGTAATAATGTGACAAAAATAAGAAACATGATCTTCAGGTCCTCTTCCACTTTCCTATGTGTGTATATGAAAAAATACTTTCTTCATGGAGAAATGACAAAGAAAAATTATTATACCAATCTTCATGGAAGAAGATTTTATATTAGATTCTGTGTAGTTCTGTGTATTAGCCATGGATTAAAAACAAAAAGCAAAAAAACAAAAAAAACACCAACAAAAAAAAAAAAAAAAACCACAAAAAAAAAAAAAAAAACCACGAAAAAACAAGTACTAAACTCTTTAAGAGTTTAGTGAATTTAAGTTTAATATTGATATGAAAAATTCCCCACTCCGAACTTTTGTCTTAGGTGAAGTATGTAGGCGACAGTTTTTAATTTGTTTCTGAACACAAGCAGTGCAATCAATTCTTGATTTCAGAAAATATGAAGCAAAAATCTGTGCTCCTAAAAGCAGCAAGACATTTTAGGTTAGTTTTATCACAGTGAGGCTAAAGAAAGTACAAGAAATTACTGGCTGATTGAGATAGATGTGAGACCACAACTGCCCAAAGATGCATGAGTTGTGTACCTCTGTCCAGTTGATGCTGCTTCCATCCTCATTTCAAACATTTTTCATTGTAGGAGAGAATGGAAAAGTTGTGAAAGAAAATCCTGTCAATGGCAGCAAGTTCCAAATCTGAGGTGGATTGCACCTACTGCTGAATACCTTTTAGCTTTGCACTCTTGAGAATAACTACTCAGCATTGAAAGGGACTTTGAGAGTTCTTAATATTGAAAGGTTTTAAAAGATGGTTAGGATTTTTTTATACATTTGCAAAGGAAAAACAGAGATCTGCACAACTTGTTTATGCAAAAAAGTACTTGAAAGAAATATCTGCTGTGTAATTTACATAATGCTGTTATTGCATCAAGGCTGGGTAAAATATCTTTCAGTGGAAGAGTTTAGAAAGAGTGGTTTTGAGGATATGTTAATCTCAAAAAAGTCTAATCCAATAATAGTATTATTTAAACTTTACATGGATTATCAGAGGAACAGTTCTGGATATCCACTGACATTGCTGTGGCAGTTATGAAACTATCTGTAAAAAGTTTTTGAACAAAATGTAAACATAATACTAATGCTGAAATTATATTTAGTCCAAATAAAATAATGTCATTAGTGAAGGAAGGTTTGTGTAATGTTAGGAGGGGGTTGATTTTTAACATTTTTCAAACTATTTTTCTTTATTTTGAGGAAAGAGAATTAAAGTTTTTAGTTATTGTAGTCAAAAATCCTTGCCAAAAAGGCCATTTTATGAACTAGAATTGTCTTTCTAAAGCAGAAAATAAAATATGAGAGGCAATTGTGTAGATAAAAACACATAAGCTATGGCTCTGTGTAGAAAATCCATATAGCTCAATATAATACTGTATAACACATTTCTGCCCATCACCTTGTTTTATCCTTACCATTATGCAAACAGAATGTGTATTGAAATTCCCACAGAAGTGTGGAACAAAATCCTGCTAAAATATGCTAAAAGTAATCCAAATTTCCTTTGGCATTATGTTCTTGTGGAGATATTTAGGAGCTTCATTTTATAAAAATTGAAATTGTGTGAAAATGAGAACCTAGGGAGCAAAGAACCAGAATTACTGGTATGTCATTTTGGACGTTAGGGTAAATTTTCTGCAGGCAGCCTCTGGGACTCCCTGGTCAGTGATGTAATCCAATAGTCTTTTATACTTATATTTGTTTTTCTTTGGTTTATATCTATCTAGGTCCTTGCTTTTTATGATCTTTATGTTATTCTTTACAGCTGAAATACATGCCTTTTTGCTATTCAGAGTTAAATGCTGACCTTTTTGATGGCTGTTTGTGGGACTTTTGCATTCACAGTTCCACCACTGTTGTTCAATAGTGATGTTTTATATGCTCACAGCCAATCTGATTCAAAGCCCAGAGAACCTAATTGTGGATTATTTTTATAATTCAGCAGGCTTTGGATCAGAACTCATGGTTGTGGCCTTCATGAAATGTATTATTCTTCTAGACAGGCTTGTGCTGACCCAAGTTATTTTCCTAGGTAGCGACATAGCAATGCATGTGTTTGCTAATAGGAAAAAGTGCCCCTATGCTATAGCACAACAGGACTTCTCATGGAACTAAACAGACTGCCTGTTAACATTTAATGGTCCCAGAGGAAGGGAGAATGGAGGGAAGAGAGCAGGGGAAAGAAAGAAGAAAGAAAGAGGACAGGAGGGAGGTCATAACAGAATAGAAGGGAAAAGGAGACTACATTGATTTTCTCAGTGAAAGCCAATATTGTTAGATCTGCTGAGCTGAGGAGATTATATACTCTATTCTAAAATTCATCACTGCATTTTGTTTCTTTACAGCAGTGTGCCTGGAGTGCCTGGTTCTGTCATGCAAGATAATTTCTTAAATACAGTAGAGTCTACTTTGTAATAATGAGGAGAGAAAAGTGAAGACTAACACAGTGCCATAATGCGAGTCATTAGACTTAGATGGTGATCTGTACTCCAGCAAAAATGAGGTTTCTTGCTGCTGAAGATGAGTTTCATTGTGCTCATCTCCTGGGACTGCATGAACTATCACCTGTCAGACAGGTGCTAAATGCTGTGCTTTAAGTAGGTTACAGCTTCCTCTTCCCTTGCTCCAGCTGAGAGTCCTTTAAAGTGCATTTTTTAGGCCTATTTACAATTGGTGCAACCTTCGTGTCTACACAATTTCTTTCATATGCAGCCATTCCATTTCTCATAAAATGGTACTTGCATGATATGGGGAAGAGGGAGATACTGCCATAAGCTTCATTAATGCCCATGTTCACCAACAGAAAGACAGTAAACATCCACTTGTTCTATGTACAGTAGTCACAAGTTTGGGAGTAAGCTCTACTTCTAGGAAGTACAGATGAACTGCTCATGGGGCCACACCATGTTTAAAAAATATTGCTTTTATGTTCCAAATCAGGGGTAGCTTGAGAGGCCTAAGCCTGTGATTGTCCCATTTTATTCTTCCTTCCCTGCTAGCAGCATGTGAAACAGCTGAAAAACAGGTGGGGAGTCCTCTTCTTGTGGAAGACCAAACACTCTCATGTGGGAGACCAAATGTTGCCATGACACACTGACAGCTAATTAAAATGTGTGTATGTTATATGAAAATAAGCCATAGGCCATGTTTCTTGGTGCTTATTTCTTAGTCTAAAAGTGATTTATGTGACCATGTATTCCAGTTCTGTTTTCAGCTCTGGTTATTTGTGATTTTGAAATTATCCTTGTCACTCAACAGTGTTGTATTCAGTTTCATGCTTTAAAGTATTTCTGAAGGTAAAGGAAATAACTGCTGCAATCTGAATTCCTTGGAACAAGGTTAGGAGTTATGAAGCCCAGTTAGGGCTTCATATATTGTCAAAAATTAAATAAAGCAGGAAGAAGAATGTGTTACTTTTTACTGGACATTTTCTCATTTGGCACTGTACCAAACTTCTTTCTTAATACTCAGTTGAAAAATATGGCTTAGCTCATAACACTACAGTAATTATAAAAAATTATGTGGCAAGTTTTCATTATATATAACTACATGATTCTCTAGCTGCAGTTACGTGCAGATTCAGCAGCAATGAGATGAGAATAATAAAAAAGAGGTACCTTAAAAGGTTGACTGAATTTCTCCCATAATCCTTCTCCTAGTCTGAACAGCTGTCCTGTTTGAGTGCCCTGCAGATGGATCATCAGAGATAATCTGTATTTCTCTAGCACAGAAGTATTTGATTGTATATTTTCTAACCTGCAATGGCCAGATCTTTTAGGCAATGAAAGAAGAGGAACAGCAAACCGTTGCCATTATGAAAGAAAGCTGTCCACTGGCATTCATCTTCCTATGCATTTTGCTCAATAATTCACTTAGTCTGACTATGAATCATCAGACTGAGTCCCAGGAAGAAAAAATAACAGATAGCCACTGTATTAATAGGACTGATTAGTTTTCCACTGTATCTCAACAACTGTAGTTTATTCTATCTGGGGATAAAGTGAAAAAACAAAACATTTTTTCTTATTTGGTTGGTTTTTGACTACTTTATTGAGCAATGTCTCCATGACTGTGGATATGAAGAAAGCATATAGTTTATATGCAAAAAACAAGCAAACAAAAATAGAAGAAATAACTACGGTCTGAAGATAGCAAAATGTTTCATCAGTATTTTCCTGACACATGTTCTATGACAGATTTTAATAAGAGGTAAGTGGTCTAGGACATTTTAAATGAGGAGCAGGAAAGATTAACATGATAGGGTTCAGCTGACTACAGGTTAGTGCTGTGCCATCTTTCAGGGTATTCTCACAGGTAATCCATGTTTATGTGCACATAGACACAATGCACAAGACACGGTCTAGGTAAGCTGATATTTAGATACAAAAATTATTAATAAGGTGCTAAATGGAATAAGATGATTTGGCTTGCATCTGGTTGCAAAGCAACTAGAATTTTCTGTTGATTCTGTTTGCTTTATTTGTGATATTATACCCCACAATAAGAAAACGTATTGAATTAATTTCTTTCTCTTTGTGTGAGTGACAGAAAAAGTCCATGGGATAAACATTATTTGACTTCTGCTCATTTATAACCAAGTTACTCTATCAGTGTTGAACTTTGAGGGTTTAAGTGCTATTAAATATTTCTGGATCTACTTTGTGAGCTGACTCACTTTAACCAAACCTGCACAATTTTAGTTTTGAAAACTTGACTGAGATGTTGGCAAGAAGTCCAGTGTTGGAAAACCTCCAAGCAACTGCATCACTGAGACAGGCATAATAAATGGCTAAGCCCAAACCTGGAAGCCAAAACTCCTTCTTTGTAGTTACAACTCTGTCTGGGCAAGTAATTTCATCTATTAAATTCACGAATTTTCCAATCTTAAGAATTTTTATAATCCTACAGGACTGATAATGATCAGGTTGTGGGAGTAGTTGAGACTTTTGGAGGGGAAAAAACAAAACCCTAAAACCGTTCCAGTGAAGATCAAGATAACACAGAAGCACTGCCTTCTACTCAGCAATATGTGACACTTAAGTCATCCATTTTTTGATGACCATAATGTTTCCCTAGAATGCAAAGTGTTGTGTTATAGCCTTTGGAATACGAGCTGTGGTAAGATTCCCAAGACCCATATTGGCACAATTTCTCTCTTTGGGCCAGTAGTGCACTCATCCAGTCTGAGAACTAAAATCATTCTTCTGCCTTGGAGGATTACAGAGTGCATTGTGCAACTTTTGGTATAATGATTCTATATTTTAGAGTTCAGAGCAATATTGATTTGGCATCTAAATTTAAACTTTGTCCCAGTGTAAGCATCCATATCTTTGTGTGGCCTTATTTCTGGGTTTTCATATCTTAGATAAAACATGTTTGCTAAAAATAAATAATTGAAATCACTTAACACTTCATAGTGATAAGTCAATAACATTTTTTGGTAAGGCAAATCCATTATTAACAGTCCACACAGAGGGGTTATTTTTAATCTCCTATGTGTGTCCAATCTATATTTATAGAAATAATTTTAACATCATGAAAGTAAATGCTGATGAAAAATGGAGAGGAAGAAATTAAGTAGAGGTAAAGAATCTATCTCTCTTTTCTACTGTCTATAAAATAAACCCTAGGATTCACATCAATTTCATTAAAGGAAATGAGCCTCCTTTTCTCCATGCTAAACAGCCTCAGCTCCCTCAGCTTCTCCTCATAAAATTTGGACTCCAGACCCTTCACCTGCTCTGTTGCCCTCCTCTGGACACACTCCAGCACCTCTATTTCTTTCTTTCAGTGAGAGCTGAAGCGGAAGCCAAAAGGAGAATTGGATGCTCATTGCAGGAGTGGAATCATAGGGACTAAGGTTGAGGAGCAGAGTTAGATATGAACATTTCCTAGAAGGAAAGGCTAGGAAAATTTTCTTCAGACATTCTGCCCTGGACAAGAGTGGGAAAGGTTATGGTATAGGCAGGCCTCTGTTTAATCTGCTTTGTTTGGTTTTATTTCCATTCTTTGTGAATTGCCAGTTACTTTTTCAGATCTGACACCTTTGACAAACATTCTTCCTATGTGCACTCTTGAAGATATATTGTGCATATTTTTGCTCTCCTCAGATTCCCAAAGCACAGTTTGGGAGAATTCATTTTCAAAGCTCAGTTTCAACAATATTTTTCAAAATGGCTGGCACAGCTTTAATTTATGATTTCCATCATAACACCTATAGTAAAACAATCTGCTCTTGTTTAAAAACATTCAGTTCTTTCATTTTTACTTTGGTTTTCAGCAAGTTATATAAACTGCAGCAGTTCCACCACCTGCTGCCTACAGCAGATGAATTTATGTTAACATTTTAGTTCAGATCAGGAGTGGACTTTTTGAAGCAAATCTCTGTCTGCACCCCACTTGCTAAGCTTTGGTTTGCAAGACAGAGTTGTCTCTCAGTGTGTGGACATGGGTTCATCTTAACTGGTACCAAAGAGGAACTGTGTTGCAGGAGAGTACCTTATACCCTTCAGCAGGCAATGGGCATTCAGCCCACGGGACCAGACAGAGCTAGACTGAGGTAAAAACCTTCTGAAAAACATCTGGTATGGACATCTGGTCCTCAACCTCAACTGTTTCCCTCTGTAAAGAGTTGTATTGCACTGCTTGCTAATATACACACCCAATATCTGCTCCATCATTTGCAGAATTCATGCATAAAGGTGTATTTTGCTGCTCAAATGTAATTTGGGTCGTCATGACCAGACTCCAGTTCTCCATTCCTTCTCAGGCTCTATTCCTTAGGTGGTTCCTCTTGTTCCTGCCCCAGATCAGACCCTGCCACTGATTTCCTGTACATTTTGTTTCATAGCTTTTTATCAATGCTACAGCTACACATTTTCTTCTGGGATGAGCAAAGACTGCAAACTTTATCACGAGATGCATGTTAGGACTTTATTATACTGAGCCACAAGTAATGACCACCAAGTTGAAGAACTTAAGTTCTACATACAAAACCACAAAATACAAAACTAGGGAAGTTGGAAGGAGAATATAGTTTCTCTGGGTTTAATTAACTTGTTTTTACTAAATATAATTGTAGACAGTAGAGAATTTAAAGACAAGATGAAAAATGCAATAAAGTCTTTCATCAAAAAAAGCACGGCAGAAATTTCCCAAAAGCACCAAAATGGGAAAAAGAAAAGGGTAGTGGTTTTAGTCAGTTCTAATGTCAGTGATGGGAAGAGCAGAATAGCAGAAATGCTTGTTGAAAAAAAAAAAGATGGTGTTCTGAAGGAGAGACTGCAGGTGTGCTATAGGATTAGGTATGTCAGTGGAAAGAGAATGGAGATTTCTACTGCCTTGGGGCAACTGCAGGAGTCTGGGGAAGTGTTTGGCTTTGGCAAAAGGAGCAAAAGAAATAGAGCATGGAGTAGGGAGTGCAGCTTAACTCCAAGGGATGGCCATGGGCAGCTGTCTCCAAACTGGCAGAAACATGCCAGAGAGAGCTTTAAAGAGTTTCCTGCAGCTTGGAAAATCACTGAGCTGTCTGAAATTAGAGCTGGAAACAGGAGCCTGTTTGCAACGATGCACAGGGCAAGCTGAGAGTTGTTTGTGTCCTTTCTGACCCTGTTTGGAGGCTTTTCTATTTAAAAGTTAACTATTCTAATTTATAATTTTTTAAAGAATTTCTTTCTTGATGTTAAAAGCCTTCAATATTTGTTAGAAAATTCACTGTAGATCTGAGCAGATTAATATCCAAGTATTGGTTGACTTGAGCTGAGAATTTCTTAAGGGACACTTTTGAAAGAGATGAAATATTAGCCACTCTTTTCTTGTAAAAGTGCATTACAAATCAGTGCATGACAAGTCAGGATACTGCATTATTTTTCCAAGTGATAAATTATAACTGGCAACTAAAGGACAAGTCTGACTTGAGGAGGAGCTGAAAGCTTACCCAGTGCCCTTTCCAAAGGGACCAGTGTTTGCTTGGTACAGGGCTCAAGTCCCCCCCTGTAGGATGCTGACATTCATAAGCCTGTGGCTTGCTCTCCCTTTGGGTTATTTGACTGTTGTGCCTGCCAGTTCCTTCTGTTGCTATTTGCAGGCAGTAAATGTGTTTGCATAGCATCTGCAATAATTCTGATGCAGCAAGGTGATACTGGTAACTGGCTTGACTTGCACTTGTTCAATAATTTAGTTGAGGTTTCTTTCTAGCTGGCTGTCCAGGTGAGCATCTTGTGTTACTGCCTATTGTCATGGTTACAGGACTGGCTGCATATCTTCTTCCCCCTAAGAGTTTTCTGAGTGCAATAGGAGAGCTGTCCTTGCCTGGAGTACAAAATAGCAAATCTCCACTGACAGACTTGGATGTGGCACACTGGCCTGTAAATGAGCATTGGTTTATTTCAACATATCTATTAGAATTCAAATACATGCACTGCATACACTAGTATTAGTTCTTAACTGCTAGTAAGTGGGAAGTTAGCTAAAATAATTCCATTTTCTTGAATCTGTATCGTTAACTCTTGGTTTTAATTAGCACTTTGAAGTATTGCCAGAAATCCCTGTCAGGAAAAATATCTGTATGTTTTCAAACACATTAACATACACAAAATCTTGTTCCATTTATATTAGTATGTTATATAAACAAAAGATTGTTTTGTTTATATAACATACTAATATGTTGTATTAGTATAATATAACTGATGATACTGATGCTAGTGCATCATACTGATTTGTGGAGTTCTTGAGCATTTCTTGAAAATAATCTAGTCTTTGGTGAAGGTCATGCTGTCTGTGTCCCTGATTTGTGTGTGGACTGGGCCCATGAAATGCCACAGAGCCCCTGTGCCCTGGAGAAGGCCCTTGCTGCAGCACAGGAGCTCCTGTCTGCTGGGCAGCTGCAGAGGGGCACAGATGGCTGGAGTGGGAGTGCACAGCCCTCCACAGGCACTGCTGGGCCATGCAGCCAGCCTCTCAGACAGGGCATCACTCATCTTTTTTCCTTTTCCAGGGAAAAATCAGTTTACATTTCTCCCTCTGTGTAAGAAACTCTTAAAACATCTTACTGCTTCTTTATATTTAAAAACCTTACCAGATAGATGACTTCATTGGGCAAAAAGAACATTAACATTGGTGTGATGAAAAGTGATTTGGGTAGGATAGTTTTCCAGCAGTTCCCGCAGTTTTTTGCATGCTGATTCCATTCATCTGAAAGCTTTTTTTTTGTTTCATGTTCGTTGTTCATGAGGGTTTCGTTGTTGTTTTATGCTTAGAGATTTATAAGAATGTATGTGTTGATGTCTAGAGTGCTCAGAGTGTGACTTAACTGCTGAAGTTAGGAATCAGTGGTAGGTGTGCTAAATATTGCTACAGACAAAGTCTAAAAGAAGGGCAGGTACTCTGATCTCAGATTGAAAACTGTTTAAACATTACCACAATAAAAAATGTATGGATACAAGTTTGCATTTAAATGCATTTATCCCACGTTTTGATTTCTAGGAACTTTGAACCAAAAGAACTGGGGCAAGAAATATTCTGCCTGTAATGGTGCCAAACAATCACCTATTAATATAGATGAAGACCTTACCCAAGTTAATGTGAATCTGAAGAAACTTAAATTCCATGGATGGGAAAAGGAAACTTTGGAAGATACTTTCATTCGCAACACTGGCAAAACAGGTAAAAAAATCGGATTTCATGTTTGGAATTAAGAGGTCTGAAAAGTAATATAGGACAAACAACCAACCAAGGACTTTTACTGAATCATTTTCATTTCACTTAGCTGGTGCATTCTGAATTTATCTATTAATAAATAAACAAAGCAACAGTGATGACAGCAGCTAAATGAAACAGAAATCACACAAACAAAAATTATGTGCGTGGACAGATACAGCCAAGGCAATCACATCGTGACTATCAACCCATCATGGGCATGTCATTAAATCTAAACAGTAAGCTGGCATTTCCTGTGAAATTATGGTAATTATTACTATATAGCTAGAGTCTGCAATGGGTAGGCAAAAATGATTTTTTAAAAGTACAAATAAATTACCTACTCATCTGAAAGCACTTCATGGATGAGTTGAAGTTACAAAAAGCTCAGGTTGGGATTTATCTCACCTACACATAGACACATATAATATAGAAACTTTCATCTGAATTACTCACATAGATGCAGCCTAACAGTCAAAGGAGAGAAATGTGTGCTTTTGTGTTCTGATTTGTTTTACCAATCTCAGAAACACACTTTAGAAAGAAGTGATTTATACATGAAAGTGCCTATTTTTCCCAACCATGAAAAAAGCTTATGGTGTCATCTAAATTGTCAGACAAATATTTTTACAACCCCTTATAAATCCAGGAATGCAGTAACTAAAAGCTGCTTGTTAGAAGTACTGTTCCTTGTTTTGGGCATGGTGTGGAGGAAACTATCGCTTAACAACTGTCTTTGACCTTCTACCAGTTCCAGTGAGGCCCCTAGATCAGCCTTAACTTGGTTTGGTTTGGTTTAGTTTAGTTTAGTTTAGTTTGATTTAGTTCAGTTCAGTTCAGTTTAGCATCATTGTTCCTAATTTCTGGTCTTTCTGTCATGTACTTCCTGTATACCACCACACAAATCACTTATTTCCCTCCTGCCCTACTAGTTGAGATAAATATTGCTTTGTCTTTTCAAAATGCCCTTGAGAAAATATTCTGTAAAGTCCTTAAAAGTGAACTGAGATATTTCTCATCTGCAGCAATCTGGATATTATATGAGGAACTGCTAAGCTTGTTTAAATGATCTTCAAAGTTTTGAGGAAAGGAATGTAGTGAAAATGAACTCCATTAGTATTAGTGCTGTTTTCTCAAGAGGTCAAGCAATTCACAGTTGCTGGAGATGGGAAAGAAAAAATGTGGGGCTTCAGTCTATCCCATCCTGTGCATTCTCTCCAGAAGACAATTGCTCTGTCCCATCTACAGTTTGTGTACAGCTGTGTCCAGCTGAAGACCTGCCATTGTTTTTTCCCGTGGAAGACAGCTCCCCATCAGGACAGTCCTCCTAGGAGCTGGCTAAAATATTCTTTTGTCATGCTGCCTCATGATTTGTATATAGAATTGTGGTAAAAATGGGGGCAGGAGTGTATTTTCCTTTTTGTTAGAAACACAGACTCTTTCAGGAAGGTACATACTTCAGGAATTTATTTTCTTAGACAGCCAGCTGGTGGCTAGACCAGCTTTCTGAGCTTTTTAGTGTAGTGTAGTTCTGTGTCTCGTTTCAGATAACAGGAAGCCAAGTGCCCTTCATTAAATTACTATTTTATGAACTACAGCATGAAATGAAATGTAGTCTCCATGCTAACAGTGAATTAGCATGGAGAATATGTTTCAAATGTGTTTCACTTGTTACTTAGTTTAAGTAACCAATTTCCTGTCAAATTGCTTATGAAATACAGAGAAATAAGCTCATCGTACTTAACTTCTAGCACCTAAAACTGAAACACAAGAGTTATAGATGCCTTGGCTGGATTTTATATTCACACTCCTTTTTTCCCTCTGTCTCAATTTTTTCAGTGGAAATTAACCTGACAAGTGATTATTATGTGAGTGGAGGTGGGTTAGACACCATATTCAAAGCAAGCAAGATCACTTTTCACTGGGGAAAATGCAACGCGTCATCAGATGGATCAGAACATAGTCTAGAAGGACAAAAATATCCTCTTGAGGTAAAGTATAGAATTTATTTTGATGATTTCAACAAAATTCCTTTGTTTATCTCTTAAATCTATTTGCAAATATAATCATTCACTTAAATCCAAATTAAATATAAATCATGCATTTTAGGAGGGCAGAGTAATGTGTTAGTGGCATGTTGAGAATGTCTAAACTGTATTTTTTCCCATCTTCTAAGATGATATTAGATGTCAGTTCTGCTAATCTGACAAAGCTCCCACTAAATGTTGAACTCCTATGAATTTGGCCCATCATATTCCACATCAGTTCATTGTTCAAAATGTAAATGGACTTTTCAAAGTCAGGGCTTTGCTGAGAGCCTGTGGGAGCTGCTGGGCATTGCAGATACAGAGCGTGGCCCATGTTGCTGGGCTGGAAAGAGCTGGCAGTGGTGTGCCAAGAGCCATGTGAGCAGGTCCTGGCTGCAGCCACATTCATGGGCAGCCAGGCCAGCATCCCCCTGGCTGGTTTGGCAGAATGGGTTGCAGCAGCATGGGAGTGAGGTGGAGAAGAGGAGCAGCTCTTCCTGGGATGCACAAAGGCCAAACTCTTTTCCCTCAGCATGGCATTTTGTCATCTTCCAGTTCAAAAGAGGCAGTTGTGGCAGGCAGCTGTGCTGTTCATTATTCCAAGCATTTTGAACTTCTATGTGAAAGCAAAGCAATAGTGCCAGGGCTGGCCTGTACGTGGGGAAGAGTGGTAAGCCAGGAGCAGTCCCTGGACAGGGTCATTTCTTTTACCTCACTAGCCACTTAAAAATTCCCAATCACACTCCGTCTGTCCTGACAAGGCATCACAGAGAATACTCTCTTCCATCCTGGTCTCACAGAAAGCTAGTAGGAGCAGGCTCTCCCCCACACATGCTGGTCACCCAGCACTGGAGGAGACTTCCCAGCTGCATCTGGAGAAAGAGAGAAAGGGGTGCAAAAAACCAATGCTCATGACAGCAGCCAGATGTGGGTTCATAGTGCCTGGTAATCTTATATTACCAATGCTTTTCTACACTTACTGCAAGGCAGATCCATAGGCACATCTTGACATGCTATTCATGTTTTCTCACTGATGTTCAGATTGATTTCACCAAGTACTCTAGGTCAGGTCCAGTTATCTCAGCTTACTATGTTATCCATGGAAAGCATTGTGCTCCTTGAAAGGGTAATTCCTGCACCCTTAATAGTTTTCTGGGAGAGGTTGTTTTTACATAGCTAATTATTGATGAATTCCATTCTGCATCCTCAAATAACACAAATGAGAGAGGTAAAAAATCCCTACATTTGTTTAAATTTTTTTTTGGATGGTTTTTTCCACAAAATGGGAATATAAATAATTATATTGTTGAATGTTTACAATTTTTTATATATAACATTTGAATATATTTTTAATTGCAGATGCAAATCTACTGCTATGATGCAGATCAGTTTACAGATTTTGAAGAGGCAGTTAAAGGAAGTGGAAAGTTAAGAGCTTTATCAATTTTGTTTGAGGTAAACAAAATATATCTTTGTGTCATTTAATAAGCCTTGAAGCACAGCAGATGTTCAAACTGAATTTAACTGGTTCCAATGTGTGATCACTGAATTAAAAAATTTCATGTATCTTTCTAATTTATTCTTGCAAAAAAGCAAATAGGCAAAATAAGTTTGTTTGGCTTTAAATCATCTATAATTTTGGTGATAAACTGTAACTTTCAATCTCTCTTCATGAAGCTTGTACTGTTAAAATATGCAATTTCTTTTTAACAGATTGGACTAGAAGATAATCCAGATTATAATCCAATCATTAATGGAGTAGATAGTGTTAGTCGTTTTGGTAAGTTTGCCTCCATTTTTTATTGATTACTGATTAACTAAATTCCACTTCAGTGTGATTATGAAACCTTTAAGACATTGAGGAGCATGGTTCTCTATTTCTCAGTCATGTCTATTTTGTTAGAAATTACAGAAGTCATCTGGACAGATGAGAAATGGACAATCACCAACCACATGAAACCTAACATAAGCAAGGGCCAGATTCTGCTCCTGGGAAAGGGTAGTCCTGGTTATCTATGCAAACCAGGGAGGGAGGGTCTGAAGAGCACCCCTTTGGAAAAAGGTTTGGGGTTTGGTTTAATGGCAAGCTGAATGTGAGTCAGCAGTGCCCTGCAGCCAGGAGGGCCAGCCCTGTCCTGCATCAGGCACAGCATGGCCAGGCAGGCAAGGGAGGGGATTGTCCTGCTCTGCTCTGAGCTGGGGCAGCCCCACCTCCAGTGCTGGGGGCAGCTCTGGGTGCCACAATCTAAGAAGGACATCAGCCTATTAGCCTGCATCCAGAGAAGGGCAACCAAGATTGTGGAAGGTCTTGAAGACAAGGAGTGTCTGAGGTCACTTTGTTCAGCTTGGAGAAGGGTGCCTCATCACAGTCAACAACTTCATCAAGTGGGCTGACAGAGAAGCATTTGCTGATCTCTGTGGTGACCAGTGGTAGGACATGAGGAAATGGGATGAAGCTGTGTCAGAAGTTCAGACTGGGCATTAGAAAAGGCTCTTCACTGAGATGGTGATCACTGACAGCCTGGGAGCAAGCTCCCCAGAGAAGTAAGTGGTCATGGCACCAAGTATTTGGATGATGCTCTTAGTCATATCATTTAGTTTTAGGTAGTTCTGGGAGGAGCAAGGAGTTGGACTCGATGACCCTCACATGTTTCTTCCAACTTGAGATATTTTATGTTTCTCTGATTGATTTACCCTAAGAATATATTTGTAACAACAGACGTGTAAATGAATAAATATAACTATCATGAGAAATTTGTAACTCTTTAAATGCTAAATCCAGATAAATCTGATTTATTATGTCAGTCTTTTTAATCATACATGTCAGGATTTTTATATTTGGTTGGAAGCCAGGTAAGACTGTTGTAACTATCCAAGAAGGGTCTTACACGAGTGAGACTGTCAGTGTTCAGTAGACTCAGAGGAGAGAAATTTTTTTTCAGTAGCTCCTGTGTAAATCCAAAGTAGTCCAAATATATTGTATTGGTAGTGGTCACTAATCAAGACATGACTTCAGCGTGCACATAGAGATCTGGGCTATGTTTCTAACTCAGTTTCATGGTGTCTTTGCAGAAGAATAAATATGAATGAGCACTGTCTTCAACAGGGATATATTCTTACATCATGTCCATGACTTTAAGGAAACCTTGTCTCAGTTTTCCTTGATGTAATGATGCTTGAGTGTAAAAAGCTGTTTTAAAAGCCTTCAAAAGTGTGACATTGAAATAAAGATTTCTTTTTTCCCTCTGGAAAACAAACACTATTCAACAAATTTAAAAGGGAACACCTTTCATAAGTTAGAAAGACATAGGGATGGAAATGTAAAGTAGTTAAGATTCATTACTTTTGTGTGTCATCTTCTGTGAAACAAAAAGGAGAACTAGTAATACATCAAAACAGATGCTGTCCTACAGCCTTGGAAGGAGCTGTAAAACTATCAGAGCAAGATTCAAGATACAGCCACTACATGGCACTTCAACAATGCTTAGAATTCAATTTTCCTGAATAAAATGCAGATGAGCTCAGGAAATTCAGGTCATAACCAAATCAAGTTGTTTCTTCTGAAGAAAAGCACACACTCTCTCCTTGTCTGTGTCCTTGTCAGTCATATCTCTATTGTGCTTATTTGAATCACAGTTGCTGAGTTCTCAAGCTCTGCAGAGGAGCACTCCTGTTCCTTCTAGACAAACTTTCTGGTTTTCATCATTCTTTGTAGGTGTTTGATTTTGAGAATCTAGGCTGTGAGTATCATAAAAGGGTATTCTAAAATCCAAAGTTGCAAAATGTATGGCAGGATTCTTGTTATGAATGAGAAGTTTCATGTCCCCAGCCATCTATATAAAATGGACTTCATTTTTGCTGAGGGGCAGATGTGTTAACTGGACACATACCAGATAGCAATGACAGCTTCTGTCTGAAGGCAGATTAGCATTTTGACAGGAGAAATGGCAGGATGTGCTTTGCTCGACACTGCTAAATGTTCCCTCTTCATGATACATGAATGAGAGAGAGGGGACAAGTCAGCTCTTAAACCTGAACTCAGTAGAGAAGTCACTGCAGAGAAGAAAAGCATCAATCCCTCAACTGTTAATGCAATTTGCTGCTCTCACCAAATTTGTAAGGAATTATGAAGACAAAGGTCAGAAATCTGTACAGGGCTGAAGAAGTAACATACCTGTAAAAGCATGAGTTAATACACAGTCTAAAAATTCATTAGATATTCAGAATTAAATACTTACCAGTTAGGGAGGAACTTGAAATTAGTAACTTTAGATTGAAATAAGGTGTATAAGGATCGACACTATTACAAGGTGTGAAAAGCAGCATTATTTTGGATGCACCAGACAGTAAAGCAGATAATTGTCACAGACTGAAAAGCCTGCCTTGCTGAAGTTGTTGCCATTTATGCCAGTTGTTGTTGCTGGTCCCGACTGCCATACCAGCAGACACAGCTTTCTGTGGATGGACTCCCAGCAGCCCATCTAGCTTACTCCCAACTGACAAGGTACCCAGTCAACTGCTGACCTGAAAGATGTGATATTATTTTCACAGAACATATTCTCCTGGAGGAGGTCTTTGCATCCTTTGCTGATTTGTGTAAAGCTGTTGCAGTTTTTCACCATATTATCACCATTTAAAAAAGAATCCTGATCCCCAGAAATTCTGCTTCTGCAATCATGAGTAATATTAACCCTCAGGCCTCACATGGTGACAGTTCCCCAAGCAGTGACTTCCTGCAAAAAACTCAACAACTTGATTAAATTTGGGGGAAAATTTGAAGCCATGTCTGAGGCCTAGAACAAAGATTTAACAAACTTATTTTCTTTGACATTCAAGAGTGAAACGAAGGTTTGGCACCTTGCATGTAAGTTTACAGTGAGAAAATTCTTGTGAACCAATATATTAAAATTAGTCTATTTGTTACTGGAGTAACTTACTACACCTTCCCAAGTAAATGAAGTTGGGTTTGAGCTACACTTTTTCAAATGAAATAGAAGACTTTGTGATGTATTTGTATGCTAGTCTCTCTGGAGATTAAATTTTAAAAAGCCTCTAAATTAGTATGTTCCTATAATGGTAGTTCTTTTGGAGAATGTGATTTGTATTTATTAATTGCTTCTGTAGTATTTTAACTATCTGACTGTATTTTTCTTTTTTATTTTTTTCAGGAAAACAGGCCGCCTTAGAACCATTTATTTTGCTGAATCTCTTGCCAAATGCAACAGACAAATATTACACTTACAATGGGTCTCTATCAGCTCCTCCGTGCTCTGAAACAGTTGAATGGATTGTGTTTAAAGATACCATAAGTATTTCTGAAAACCAGGTAATTTGTTTAATGTAGTAAAACCAAACAATTACACATAATACCAAAGAGAAATTGCCATGTATATGGTAGAAGCTTATGGCATTCATTGCCAGCCCAACAACAAAGCTTTTCTTTTATCGAGTTAGAAGTTTTACCTCAGCTGTTAAATTAGAAAGCATCTATATCAATTGTGTTGTCTTTTACATTTTTTATAGTTTAGTACTAGAATTTGAGCAATTTCTTGTCTTAAAATAGGGTAAGAACATATCCCAAGCTGTCTGGACTTGGAGCTCAGATAAAGGGGAGTACAAAACAGTTTTTGGATATTCCCCCAGCCACATGGTGCTGCTGAGCAGAGCATAGCGCCAACAGCTGAGTGGTTGAAAAATACTTGTGGAGTAAAACATTAGATATACTGATAGAACAGAAGAAAGGTTCAGTGCCATGCAGGATAACTCAACTGTGAGACTTTATCCAACATTTTTCCCCAGAGTTTTTTGCCTATTAGCAAAATCTGGTTGAGTTTTATGGCTTCTAACTTTTTTTTTTTCCTCTTTCCTTATTTCTTCTAGTTAGCTGTATTCTGTGAAGTGCTTACAATGCAGCAGTCTGGCTATGTTATGCTGATGGACTACCTGCAAAACAACTTCAGAGAACAGCAGTATAAGTTCTTTGGGCAAGTGTTTTCCTCTTACACTGGACAAGAAGAAATTCATGAAGCAGGTACTTAACTGAATAGTCATTCCTCTCTTTGCAAGTTAAAGGACAATTTTCAGTAAAAGATTCATCCAAGTATGCAGTTACTCATTTTAAATTGTGTAGAAAGTATCACACTGTGTTATTAGTCATAAATCTATCACTTCAGAGAAAAAAAACAGCAATCATAAAGCATGTCAGATTAAATGGAGTGGAAAATTAAATGCTTGTCTTGACCGAGCATTCAGTGAAAATCACGTCAGTTCAAGCTTCCTTACAGTGCCCTTTTAATGTGTTTCAGACTTCAGCAAGGCTGCCTTTTCAGAGACTGCAAGAGTGTTTTGTTTTACAAACCTTTTTGGTTCTTTATCGTGTGGTGTGGATGCTTTTTCAACAGAGACTACGTGAAATCAATTTGGTTGTCACCAAATTGATTTCACATAGTTTGCTCAGAAAATGATAGATGGAGAGAATTCCAGAAGCCAGATCCTGTACTTGGTCTTACCTAATACTTCAGGGAGGTTTGAGAAGGTTATGTGACCAAAATAGTACATTATGTAGTGGGAAACAAGATTTGCACAAAATATGGAAATCAGTTATTCCTATACTGACAAGCACAAAAGACTATATAGGAAACTTCGAAACTGGAAGCACTATGTTACTACTTGGATGAAAATACCTGTAGAATCTTTAACTCAAACAATTTTTAAACAATTTCACTGAACAGTTTAATTAGACATAAACAGAATTAAGCACAGGCTATAGGTGTTCTCCAGATTAGAAGAGTGGTTTCATACATGTATTTTTACATATTTATGTGATATAACATGTATATAGATGCACACAAATGCAACTATGAGATTTGTTTAATGTAGAACATTAGAGAAGCATTTATATTTTCACCTCCATTTTCAGACAAATAAAATTTAAAAACCCTAGGAATCATTAAAGTTAAATGTTCAGATGTAAGAGCTGTAACATGAATTCCAAAGTCTCTAAGAGTCAATAGGCTTATTTGTGTTTAATATTGAATAGTAGTCAACAGGAAAACTAATCTTTTTAATCCCTTTAGAGGATGTATGAGAAATGCCAAGACTGATTATTATCCAGGTAGATAACTCAAAAATTATTTTGTATTGTGAAACCTAGAATCCAAATTTTCTCCTGCTGCGTTCAGTGTAGATTCTCATTAGGCAGTAGGATTAAATGTTTGATTTATTGCCTTAATTAATACATGACATTTCAGAAGTAGAACTGAGTTTTCTTAGAAAAGCTAGAAGTATCTTTCTATTCCATTATAAAGTAATGTCAGGAATTTTCAAAATATTTTCAGGAATTTTCTCCGTTTCTTCACAGGAATTTTCTTACATCCCCAACATTTTTGGTGTACAAGCACAGTCCTGCTAAGGGCATCGGAGATGCTTCATTCCCCAAACCTGCCTAGTGATATCTGTAATTTCCCTATGTGATATGTGTGTAGGAATTTAAGAAGATTAAAATAGCTAATCCTTACAGCCATGCTTGAGGAGTCACGTAAAAAAAAGTGTTTTGAAATTGTAATGCTTAATCTCCACCAACCTCAGCTGGCATGCAAATCCATTTATAATAAAAATAATTGTTTATTCCTGTAAACCTGACAACTATTGTAGTGGCTGTTGGGCACATTGGGTGACTTTCCATCCTCTCCACCCTTCTGGTAAGGCCCTGGAAATCAGGGCTGAAACCTAAATCTTATTTATCTTCCTGGATTTAGTAAGGTATAAAAAACAATGGTTTCTTAAAATTCATGGCTGACAATATATATGGATAAAAAGTCAGCCTGTTTTCCCATGAGAAATACAACCACATGAAGTTCAATGGCTGTCTCAGATAAGTTCTCTTGTGAGACATGATGGGTCAGGGCTCGTGCGTTTACCCTTTCCCGTTCTCAGTCCACATGACTTCGTTGTGACTTCCCAGATTCCCAGATGTGTGTGGGACACTTCCACTGGCACAGTGTGTGGGGTGCAGGTGCCCAGGCATTGGCAGTGGTGGGCACAGGAGAGCCTGGGGCTGCCCTGAGTCAGACCCAGACGGTTCCAGCTGGCTCCAATCACCCATCTCAGGGCCCTGGGAGCCACGGTGGTGGCACCTCTGGGAAAACAAAGCTGCTCAGCAGTGAGGAGTGAGGAAGATGTGAGAAACCACTCTGTCACACCCAGGTGAGAGAAGGAAGAAGGGGAGGAGGCACTCCAGCAGTGGAGCAGAGATTCCCCTGCAGCCCATGGTGAAGGTTATGGTGAGGCAGCCTGTCCTGTGGCAGACTGTGGAGACTCCATGTGGGAGCAGGCTCCTGGCTTTGGCTTGTGAAGAGGAGGCCATTCAAAAGCAGATTGTCTGTCAGGTCTCTGACCCTAGGGACAACCCACAGTGTAGCAGTCTGTTCCCAAAAGACTGTCCAGAGGCTGGAAAAATTCAGGAAAGAATGAATCCTGTGGATGGGACCCCACACTGAAGCAGAGGAGCAGCATGAGGAAGGAGCAGCAGAGACAAAGTGTTATAAGCTGACCACAATTCCCATTCCATATTCCCCTGTGCCACTGGGAGTGGGGAGGTGGAAGAATAAAGAGTGAAGTTGAGCCTGGGAAGAAGCAAAGGATGGGGAGGTTTCATAGTTTTGGTTTTGTTTCTCACTACCCTACTCTACTTCTATTGATGATAAATTTCCCCAAGTCCAATGTGTTTTGCCCATGGTGGTGGCTGGCGAGCAATCCCTGTCTTTATCTTGATCCATCAGCTTTTTCATCTTCCTTTCTTCCCCTGCCCTGCTGAGGAAGGGGAGTGGGCATGTGTCTGGGTGGGCAGCTGGTGGCCAGCCAAGGTCAACGCAGCAGACATCTGCTGGCTGCTCCACCTCTGTTGCAGAGAGAGGGTAGATCTGGAGTATAAAAAATGGCTTTTTGCCATACACTGCAGGGATCTGCAAAGCCCCTGAATAACTGAATGTAAATGAAGTGATTTCATGTCTTCAACAATTGAAAAGTTGAATTGAGAAGATAATCTCAAACATAGATTTAACTAAAAGTAGAAGAACGCAACAAAGGTGGAGGGGGAAAAGCCGGATTTGGGCAGGTTATAAAGGTCTTCTGGTCAAAAACATAGCCCAGGCAGTTTTTGACAATGATTTGGCTGATGATGGGGAACCCAGTGGTTCCCTATGATGCAATTAAGTTTAGATGAAAATTTCCTAAGTTACATGGATAGCATTTTATTCCACAGAAAAATAAGCAAAGATAGATGCATTACTACATGATGTGATAGGCAAAACCAGAATCCAAGTATTCACCTGGGGAGAGCAGAGACCTGGATTCAAATTTAGTTTAGCAGGGGTTTGAGTCAGCCTCTGACTTTCTGTGAATTTTTTTGCAAATTTTTCTGTGAATTTGTCCTTCAGACTAGTAACAGACTCAAGAACTCCTTTTCTTGCAGTCTCTTTGCTCAGATTTTCTAAAAGTTGGTATCACAGCAGAAGTACTTAATTAGGTAAGTTATCATGTGGTCTCATTTTTAGTCTCTGGAGAAGGAAAATGGGAAAAGGCAGAATAAAGTACTTCTGTGTTACTGACTGGTAGGAAAAAAGGGATCAGCAGGATGATTTACGAAGTGACATCAGAAGAAGAGCCAGAGAAAACATTTTGGGAAGAAATGGAGGTGAAATAATATGTGGATGATAGTCTTGTAATAATATTGTCAGTCATTACTGAGATGAACATCAAAAGGAGGAGAACAAAAAGGAAGACTTTTTTTCTTGGGAAAAAAAAATCTGGAAAAGGAAAAAAAGAAAACAAAGAAATAACACTGGAAGCACCAACCTTGTACCTTTAAAAGTTTTATAACACTGCTCTATGAGTCTGAATACAGACAGAGATTTCAGAACCAAATTCACTCATAAGCAAAGAAGATGAAGGGAGGAAAAAAAGGTCTGTAGAGAAGAATTTGGAATACAGAAAAGCTTTGTGTTTATATTATAAAAAAAGCATTTTGACAAGAATTTTAAACACCTTTGAAAAGAAATATCTGAGAAGTCTTTAGATTCATTGAAAAAGAATGAAATCTGTTTAAATCATCTGTGTTCATGCTCAGAATTGAGAAGGGCTGGTCTAATGATTTCTCTTTGCCATCTGGTGGAGATGGGAAGGAATGACAAATTTTAGGAATGGGATGGAATGGAATGGAATGGAATGGAATGGAATGGAATGGAATGGAATGGAATGGAATGTACACAACATGAGATTTTTTTTAAAAAATTTGCTCTTCCTTTGCATCAATTAAAAGAATTAAGTGTAATTAATAAAATGGTGTATTAGTTACATAGCACAATAGATTCAAAACCCGGAAAGGGAATTCACCTAAATCACACAGACTAACGCTGCCTCTGCTACCGGCTGACACACACAAACACAGAAATTAGGAAGGCCCTGCTGCTTGTTTTCCACTGACTGTCTCAGGCGGATCTGCTCAGAGCTTCCACCTTCCCCGGGCACCGGGAGAAATTCGGCTTTTGGCAAATATTGTGGCGGGGTTGGAGTGTCCCCTTGTGTTCGAGTGCCGAAATGAGAAGCTGAAGGATTGCCCTTTCAAAATGCAGCGTTCTCCCCCAAAATGCTGAGGCATCTTGTGTTCGCTTCTTTTTAGAGAACTCCAAAGGATCTGCGCTTGTTTTCCTAGTAAGCTGAATAGGGTTTTTTTTTTTCTTTTTCTAGCTACTCATATATTACTCTAAGTTCATTATGCGATGTAAGAAATCTTTCCTCGTGTATTCCAATTCAAGCTAAAGATATAATAACATGAAATGACTACTGCTAATGCAATACTTAGCTTCTTCTTATTTGTCTTTTCTCTCCTCTTTAGGTACTATAAAAAGAGTACCTAACGAACAGTCTTGAGGGGAAATTCAGGTGATAGGTTTGCCTTTGACCATTAAAAACAATCTACTGTGGATTAGTTTATTGTAGCTATTATGCAGCTCTTCTAGTGCTACTTTGATAGAGCCATAAAGATAGAATTGTTGAGATTTTTTGATTGCCAGGACAAATATGAGAATCTTTATGTTTTATCATTTTTATTTTATTTCTTAGGAACTGGATACTAATATTTCACAAAATATGGTATAAGAGGCAGGGGGAGGAGACTCAGTCCTCAGCTTCACTTGCTTTTGGAAATCTAATGTTTAAATACTGGTTCTGTTTACAATGGAATGGCATTTCAAATGTTTTAGTGGAAAACTAAAATTGAGGCACAAAAAAAGACTTTCATTAGTTTTTTCTGGAGGTATCTCAAGATTTTAGTAGAGTTTCTTGTACCATTTAATAAATACCATATTCTTTCCTCTTTTCTTTCTTCCAGTTTGCAGCTCAGAACCTGAAAATGTTCAATCTGATCCAAAGAATTATACTAGTCTTCTTGTTACATGGGAAAGACCTCGCGTTGTATACGACACCACAATTGAGAGATTTGCTGTCTTTTATCAACAGCTGGATGGAGAAGACCAGACTAAGCACGAGTTTCTGACAGATGGGTATCAGGACTTGGTAACTGTAAACTCTTCAAGTTTCATAAAAAGGGATGATGGTGTAACAACTCAATGTTAATTATTGTGACGGATTAAACTGTAGCTGGGAGCTGATTGAAGAGAAATTATCTCATTTTTTGGCTATAAAGTCACAAAGACAATTTAAAACAAAAGAAAAAACTTCTCTTGTCTAGAACAGGGAAAAACTCTATAGATTGCTGCTTTGATTTGCCTATACTTGCCATGAGCATGTCAATCACAGAGCTGCCTAGCCATAAAACCCACTTGTCAGTTAATAATAACCTGTAATTCATTGCTCATGGATGTGAAAGAATGACCTACACAAGCAACTAATGAGATTCAATTCAATTATACTGCTATAAATACTAAGTCACTGACTACAGCTCCATGGTATTTTACTAATGAGATCTGTTCCTCTAACCCTCTTTAAAGACTTGTCAGACATAACGTTACCTAAACTTGTGTTCAGTGCTAAATAGTTATTTGGTTTGTTATCCTCCATGTAAAAAGTCACAAGTTTTTGGTTTTTTTAATTTGACTGAAAACAATTTGTGACAATAAGATATAAAAAGCACACATTATAATACTAGAAGAAAGGAGCTTCGTGGTTCATAAGAAAAATGTGTTATTAAAAAATTAACATTTTTAAATGCTTGATACTTATTTGCAAGAAAATGATAAGTAAATGTGTTTTTTCTTTTAGGGGGCGATTCTAAACAATCTGCTGCCCAATACAAGTTATGTTCTTCAGATAGTTGCTGTTTGCTCTAATGGTCTGTATGGAAAATACAGTGACCAAGTCATTGTTGATATGCCTTTAGAGGACTCAGGTAAGTGGTCTTTTGAGTTTAGTGATCCCTTTTAGCTTAAAAATGTGTATTTGAAGAAGTAGTTTGTTTGCAAACCAGTTAAAATGCATGACTTTCAAATTATGCCAAAATGAAATTTCAAAATCACTGCAGTTAACCTTCAGCATGTCCCTTGCTAATGATATTTTACATGACATAATTCCTTGTAAGCATTGCCTATAAAAAACTGCATGTTAATTTTTTTAATTCTAAGAATATTCTGAAAAGCACCTACTTGATTTCAAATCTCACACAAATCTCACAAGTGTATCTTCTAGATGTGTAGGGAAATAAAACCATGTTTGGTATTATTTCTCTATGGTTCAAGCATCCTCTCAAAATTAATCCACACTGCCAAAGTATTAAGGAATCAAGCAATACAACCCCACTATATGATTTATAAGTCTCTATTAATGATTTTGAAATTTGATTTCTTGTGAATAATTGCAGTTTGATTTCAAAAGACTTGTGATGATGGAATTCCCTTGCTTCTTAATGCTGCCTCGCAAAAAAAACAAAAGGCCTAACAAACAAATCTTAATGATTTCACAGCCAGATTTGCTTCTTCTGCCTGCTGGTAAATATGAAATAACTTGAAACTGTAGCATGAAGCTTGATCTTATCCATAATAATTCCTTAAATTTGGTGTAATTTTTAGCATCAGATTCAGTTCCTATGAAAGCGAGTGAGAGCTGTGTTTTTAATTGAGAACACTGTAATTGATCATAGAAAAAAATCAAATGCTTTTTGATCATGTTAGCAGCTACTTTTTTTTTATCTAATGTTCTGGATTTTGTTGTTTGTTTATGTATTCTGTAAATTCAGTTTTATACTTATGTATGTCTGTTTAGCTACAGCAAGGTGGTTAGTGATGTGGTGGTGAACTTGGGAAGACAGGCCAGTTTTTCATTTCAAGGGAGCCATGTTCCATTACAGTGAGAGAGAATGTGAATGTTCTCAACAATCTCTACCACATGAATTCTGGACCAATAAGGGTAATAGGCTTATAATAATGTGGGCTTGTCTGTAGGAGGAGGACACAGCATCAGGTATAGTACATACACATTTTGATAAAGATTCAACTTGTCTTTTAAACACAGTATATAATAATGTATTTTGGGGTCTTAGGTTAGTATCTACCAGAATTTTCCTATTTTTTTTTAGTTTTCTAAAAAGTCACAACAAGGTTCTGATGTTCTGCCTGACATTTCACTCTTCTGTCTACCTTTTATCCATCTGTTAGATAGTATATTCTTGCACTTACTTTCCAGAATTTGCTGGGTTTGTGTTTGAAGAGTTTTCTCAGATGAGAGTTCATCTACATACCCCACATCCATTTCTACATAGAATGACAAATAAGCAGCGTAGTGTTGTCATCATTTAACAACAAATCAAGTCAGTACTGTGCTGCCATCACAGCTGTAAACCTCTGAAAATACATTTTGCAAAACAAAGTCCAGTGTAAATGATACCCAGAGGATAAACCACCCTCCTCCTGCTGCTGCTGTAGCCTTGCTGTGAGGATGGGTTGCATCCAACCCCGCTGTGTGAATCCCTTCAGAAGGAGGCGTGGGTCCAGAGGCAGGGAGAGAGATGGGCACTGGGGCTGGCAGGGAGGGATGGGCACTGGGGCTGGCAGGGAGAGAGATGGGCACTGGAGCTGGCAGGGAGAGAGATGGGCACTGGGGCTGGCAGGGAGAGATGGGCACTGGGCTGGCAGGGAGAGATGGACACTGGGGCTGGCAGGGAGAGAGATGGGCACTGGGGCTGGCAGGGAGGGATGGGCACTGGGGCTGGCAGGGAGAGAGATGGGCACTGGAGCTGGCAGGGAGAGAGATGGG
>VZRH01001693.1:2585019-2605057 GCA_013397555.1 Urocynchramus pylzowi | reverse complement strand
ATAAAGATTCAACTTGTCTTTTAAACACAGTATATAATAATGTATTTTGGGGTCTTAGGTTAGTATCTACCAGAATTTTCCTATTTTTTTTTAGTTTTCTAAAAAGTCACAACAAGGTTCTGATGTTCTGCCTGACATTTCACTCTTCTGTCTACCTTTTATCCATCTGTTAGATAGTATATTCTTGCACTTACTTTCCAGAATTTGCTGGGTTTGTGTTTGAAGAGTTTTCTCAGATGAGAGTTCATCTACATACCCCACATCCATTTCTACATAGAATGACAAATAAGCAGCGTAGTGTTGTCATCATTTAACAACAAATCAAGTCAGTACTGTGCTGCCATCACAGCTGTAAACCTCTGAAAATACATTTTGCAAAACAAAGTCCAGTGTAAATGATACCCAGAGGATAAACCACCCTCCTCCTGCTGCTGCTGTAGCCTTGCTGTGAGGATGGGTTGCATCCAACCCCGCTGTGTGAATCCCTTCAGAAGGAGGCGTGGGTCCAGAGGCAGGGAGAGAGATGGGCACTGGGGCTGGCAGGGAGGGATGGGCACTGGGGCTGGCAGGGAGAGAGATGGGCACTGGAGCTGGCAGGGAGGGATGGGCACTGGAGCTGGCAGGGAGGGATGGGCAGTGGGGCTGGCAGGCACTGCCAGTGCAGCTGTGCTCGATCTGGAGCAGCCCCAGCAGGAGGATGAGGAGGCACTGGGCAGCCTGTGGCTGGCCAGCAGAGCAGCTCCCACGGCCAGCACAGCACCCTGCTGTAATTCTGCTGAAGTCGTGCAGAACAGGGGCTCTGCATTCATTCTGGTAGAAGGAAGAGGGAGGGAAATGCATACTGGAAAATTAACTTCACCTTCCAGTATCAGCAGAAATTTCTCTGAGCTTTGTATGCTCAGACGAGAGAATTTGGTACAATAAATGTTATATTTCAGACTGTGATATTTTTTTAATAATAAGTGTTATGTTTCAGACTGAAGGTTTGGTACTCTCAAGCCTTTTTACACAGGTAAATCATTAATTTCCACTTTGGTATTTTAAATTTTAAAAAAATATAAATAGAGAGCAAAGTTTTTAAATAAAAATTAAATACTGAAATGAATATTTTCCTGTTTAGAAAAAAAGGTTCACTGAAATGCTTCTTATCTGAAATGGACACAAATTTATTAAATCTAATTTGGTTTTTTATTTTGGCACTTCCAAAGTGGTACCTCTGAAAACATTGAATAAAGAAAATTCAGGGGAAAATTCCTCTCATGTAATTAGTATGATTTCTAAGATTGTACATTGCTCTATAAGTAAGTTTCTTACATGCTATGTCAACTCTGGATACAATTTTAAAGTAGGAAAAAATCTTCCATTAATTTCTAACATTAATGTTTATTTGCATAATTAATTTTACTAATTATTTACACCTAAATTAACTGTTGCAAATGTTTCAAATATTTTCATATTTAATTATAATAAACCTAATATCAGAAAACAGATATATGGGAATGTAAATATCTAATAAGAAAGATTTCTTCAGAGCATCTTGCTAATTACAGCTATAACATCAAATTGATTTTGTGATCTGCTTTATAGATCTTGAGGCAAAAGGGGATTTCTTGGAGCTCCTCCTTGGGAATTTATGAAAGAAAAGTTATCTTCACCATGAAGACATGAAATAAAGTTGACACACATAAAGCATAAATTAAATCTTTCATTTTCAAGAATTACTCTGAGTAATCCAGTTTAATTAAGATGAAATTCACTACAGTCACCTCCAGATTAATTAGTCCTCCTGTTAAGAGCTAAAGCAAGGCGTGAGTCATGTGGAGCTATTAGATGGGCCCTTTTCCAGAAAGAATTCTATCCTTGGAGTGGCCACTTCTAATGAGATCTGGTATTCAGAAAGCTCAAGACTGTTGTTTGAGACTTTCCTTTTGTGATACTTGCAAGAGAGTGTTTCTCATGCCTTCTCTCCACCCAGTCTGGTGCCTCCCTTATGGCTAGTGAGGGCTCTGCAGGCTCTGCAGGTGATCCACAGATGCAAGGCTCTGGTGATCCACAGATGCAAGGCTCTGGTGATCCACAGATGCAAGGCTCTGGTGATCCACAGATCCGAGGCTCTGGTGATCCACAGATCCAAGGCTCTGGTGATCCACAGATCCAAGGCTCTTGTTCTCAGCAATGTTTTGTAAGATGAGGGAACTCTTTGGGGCCACGGTCTCTGCCTCAGTCTGTGGAAGCCTCAGGAGCCATAATGTAGTGACATTGGGCAAGCCACCACAGTGGAGACCTCTGCTCTCTGAGTTTTTCCCAAACTCTTCAGAATTGCAGCCCTTCACCTTATAATGCAGTGTGTGTGCAGGTTAAAATTTTTTCCAGTTAGTTTCCACTTAGTAAAAGCCAACAAATGCACTACTTGATGTAGCTACAAAATTTCCATTGAAAATTTAGGGAATCGTATACTACGTATTTTAATCAGCTTTGATAAAAATCCGACCTTTATTTACAAATTTTTCATTTGTTATTAGAATTGGATTTGGAATAACTGTGTAAATGTGTGCTTTGACTCTCTAGATAACACCTGTATAGAACTGAAGGTTGTGCAGTAGTTTGTTGTGTAGCTAATACTGATGGTACTTACATGCTTTTGCTGACACAGGAAAGGAAAAATATATAACTCCCCATTCCTATTCCTTTGTGCAGACTTCAGTTGGTGTTTGTCAAAAGAAATTCCAAACATGCTGGGATACAGCTCTGAAATGCTGTCTCCTGCCTGGCAGCTCATGCTGTCAGCAATGCTTCGTGAGGGTCTAACTATGCAACTTCTTTGTAACTTGTCTTTGAGATTTTTGTCCTAAAAAGCACTAAGCATATATTAAATGTCTGATTTAGGGGATGCTTTTTTCTAATCTTGTACTGATAAAAGTAGAAATCTGAAAACTAATTTAATCAAAAGAAACAGGCTTTACTTTTGTTCTTGCCATACCATTTATTACATGTCAGTACAGAAATGAAAAGAGTTTATGTTGTGCTCATTATTCTATGATTATAAATCACATTGTTTAAAGAGATTTTTTAAACATTTCCATTGAAAAAAATGTAGGGAAATAGTTACTTTTCTGTATTTGTTCTATTGTTTCTTCATCTGTCATTAAAATGGACTAGGAAAATATCTCTACAGAACTCTAACTAATTATTTAATTATTTTATTTTAAAATGTATACTATAGAATAATCATGATGTGGTTCCAGAAAAAATAAACAAGCTTGTTCATCAACCTATATCAATGGGTTGTTTTTTGGAGGATATGGCTGTTCACCTTGGATGGGGGATGTTATTATATTTCTGTAATCTCCTGTCAAATCAAAAGCTCAGCAGCAGGATTAACAGAACGTCTGTGTGTGTGTCTAATACTTTTGACAAATAAATTTTCTATCACCATCTAAAGTTAAATATTCTTTATAAATTTCCTGGAGATTTACTGTTTTTGTTAATAAACAGGTTCTTTATATTATATATATATATATATGTGTGTGTGTGTGTGTGTGCGTGTGTGTGTGTGTGTGTGTGTAAATATATGTGTGTGCATATATATATGTGTGTATATATATGTATATGTCTGCATCCATGTTAATGCCTCTCCTTGAGAAAACAGCAAGAAACTGTAGTTTCCTGCTGGTAGAATTTGAGAGCATGTGCCCTACTGTATACTCTAGCACAATCAGTACCGTTTGTTTTTCTGACTGAGTCTGGTTAAACTTCAAATCAATAATAGTGACCTCAGAAAAGGATGGATAGAATCCCTCTGCACTCAAAACATTTTTCAGAGAAGTCTGTTAAATACCTAGTACATTGTGTGGGTCTGCTATGGGGAGGCATTTAGACTACTGTCAATATTTGATTTGTATCATTGAGAAGCCAGGGAATATCATTGTCTCGTCCACCCCTTCCTCCCCTCCACTCCCCTCCCCACCCTGTCCCAGAGCCTCCTAGGCCTCAGGAGTCAGAGGTAAGATAATTTTTGTCTATCTAGCTAAATAAAAGTCAATTCCATATTTCTTAATTTATAGATGTTTGTTACTAAAGGACAATTTGTGAAGATTTTGTGCAGCATTGCTTGGTCAAAATTTGTTTGCTTGTTATAACTTACAAATAACACTGTATGAGCTTATTAGTTTGATAAACTTCATCATTAGTGTATGTTGCATGTAGCACATCTCAGTTTGTTTTGAAAGGTATATATGGATAGACCAAAGAGAATACAAATTAAGTCACAGATCCCCATCTGACTTTGCAAAAAAAGAGAAATATAGAGATGGAATCTTCATCCTAGTGTATTGAATAAACTACCTTTGGGCATTGTGGAGGAAATGCACACATGGAGCTGTGTGTGATGGTATTGTTAGAATTGCTATCCAGACTAAGAGATTGGCATTTCCACCTAGTGCAAATCAGCCCCCAGAATATGTGCTAGCACTTTTGTGCAGACAGAGTGCTAGAACATGGCTTAGGAGAAAGCCTTAGGAATGGATATGGGCCTTTCTGGGGACCAAAGGAGCAATAAGGTGCATTAGAGCTCTGGAAGGGCTGTTAGATTTCCTCACAGAAGACCTGTGCCAGTTCCTACCAGAGAGGTGGATGTTTCTTTCAACCTGCTTTGAAGCCTCTCTTTCTGACCACCATCAAAAGTATAACATTGGATTTGGCTGAAAAGAGAGAAGGAAGGCAAGAGACTATCTCTAAATTTGGAGAGATGGATTTTCAGCTGGGTTGTAGGAAATTAATTTCTTCAACCTGTTTCAACTGGTTTTTTTTTTATTTTTGAAAATTGGGAATTCCTCTAAAGCCTTTAGAGTAGTTCTTCACAGACTGTGCAGTACCTGTTTCTTAGGGTCTTTTTCTGGGATGTGATACAACTGGCTTTATGTCTGTATATTAAATCAAGTAGGGTGGGAGTTTGAAAAAGGGTGTAAGCACTGGGAAGGTCTCTTTGGTCTGCCTTGCTGGAAGCATGCAGCCTGCTGAATACTGACTATGATGGCATTGCTGTTGCTCTAGTACCTAAGTCCAAGTGCACAAATAGAGAATTTTCTATATGAAATATAGAAATAACAGCTCATTTTACAAGAATATCTTCAGAGCCTTCAGATTCACTGTAGAGAAATAGTTGATCCCCAGACCTACTATTTTTCTCACTTCTGTATTTCTGCATTAAACTGTATTTCTCACTGAAAACGTTTTTGTAAACTTGACTTTCCCCAGCCAACATGTGGTTCCTCCAAAAGTGCAAAGCCAATGGTATCAAAATAGAGACAGACAAAACTGTTGTGGCTGAATGAATATGTCTAGATGAGTGAGCATTGCTACCATTAGTCCTTGGTCCAGGGAGTTGGCTACTTCTCCAAACACAATCCTACAAAAAATCTTTCACATTGTCTCAATAACCATATTGATGAGGCAGTTGAGTCTTTGCAGAATTCAGAATTCTGTCTATTTAAAATTGTGGATGATACGGTATGTATTTTTGTTTTATAGAGGCTGACCTCATTCCTGAACTGAGTGAAGCTGAAGAATATGAGGTATAGCATTCATTTCTTTTAAGAGACTATTTAAAATAAATATATTTCAACTAGATTAAAATTATATTCTGCGAAAATTGACAAAACTATGTCACCAACTGAGTGTATTATCTGCATTTATGTATACATATGGCTATATATGTGCATATATAGCTTTTGAGCAATATTTCTCCCTAGATAACTCTGGAGATACCTCAGTATTTCTCTGGCATTGGAGGTGCATGGTGAAGTAAAGGATATCACAGAATATTCCTAAATATTTTTAAAATGGGGCATCAGTTGACAATCACCCCTCTGTGAAGTCTGACAGAATTGTTCATTTAGCAGAATCAAAGCTGCCATCCAGCGTTATGCAGTTTAGTTAAAGAGAAGTTTGATTTGTCCTTGCTTTTGATGGTCTTATCATGTAGTAAATTAAAGTAAGGGAGGACAATAGTTGTGCTGAAGAGTGAGATTCAAGTGTGTCTGCTATCAGTGTGCTATTGGTTTAACTGTTACTCAAAAACTCGTGGGGGTTCATTTGTTTTTTGAACTCAAATTAGACTTTGAAGTATAGCTCTTTTTTACAAAATTTTTTATGATCTCATGATAACCTTTGGAGGCTTCATATTCAGTAACTAGGTCTCTGGTGTCACAGCAAGGAGAGATGTAAAAATACCATGATTAAGTTTTTAACAGTCACTAATTCCAATTGTGCAACACAGACAGTTACTTCAGTAAGACATTTGTCAAGTAATATCAAGTAATCCCTCAGAATTTTTAATTTATAGTTTCAGTCTATGACCACAATATTCTCACTGCATGACAAGTCCTTTTATTTAGATAGCACAGCCTGTGCTTACCTATTTACCCTCCCTTGCATTTGTGGACACTGAGTTAGCAGTAATAGAGTCTTTTCTCTGTTGTTGTAAGCTATATATCTAGATTATTATATTGCATCTGCTAGGTGCCAGTGAACATCAACTGATTTTTACTTGAACCAAGAAAGTTTAAAAGTGCATACAGTGCCTTGCAGAAATAGAAACAAGGGCCTGTCCAGTCCAGCCCAGGTTTGAAGGCAGTCTTGGTGCTGCTGTCCCTACATTTTAGGTATTTAGCCCTCCGAATGAAATCCAAACCTGAGAGTTTCATCTGAGGTGCCTTATGTTGTGTGAGTGCATGAGGGGCTCCTGGTTCAAAGAGAGACTGCAGTGTGAAGCCCAGCTCTAGCCTAGTGGGTAAAGTCCTTGTTCTGCTGAGACTGGGTAAAAGCTCACAACTCCTGTTTGCTGAGTGCCTCAGTCAAAAACATACTCAGCAGCTCTTTTTCTTGGGCATATTCTTTCAAAGAATGTTGATTTTTTATATTACTCTCCCTGCTGTGCCTTGTTCAAGGCAGGAATGGAAGATCTTCTCCAACTATAGTGGAAACTGAGGAGTTGTTAGATTGATAACTGTGCCTATCTCCTGTCTACTGGGTGTTTTCTCTCAGCATTATGCTTTTGAATAACAAACAGTGGCATTTCCACCACATCACCAGGCCAGATCTTTAAAAAAAAAAAAAACAAAAAAAACCCAAAAGTATTTTGCAAGAGGCTCTGTGCTGCTCTGTCTCTTAGGACTATGTGTGCCTGTCAAATCAGGTCCCTTCAGAAACTGAAAGTGTACCTTAATCTAGGTTGCAGAGTTGGGCTGGGACAGGTTAGATTCTGGTGCAGCACTACACAGCACAAAACTGCAGGGACTCCTGTGTCTAAGTCAAAACAAAAATGCTTGCTGAGCGAGTTAGGTGCTTCGATGATATGTTTTTTGATTTGGTGCAGGGAAAGCTGTAGAGGGGATGAAAAGACCTGACCTTAGGTCCTCAAGCACTGCCTAAATCCTGATTGCATTCAAGCACATAATTTTTTTTCTCTTGGATATGTCCTTAAAAGGCAAAACTCTAACACAGATTTTGTGCAAAGTATTGTAATTCATTGTCATTAATATTCAGAAAACAAAGGGTCATAACAGGACTAGGGGACATGACTCACAAGACTTGTGAAACTCTGCCAGTCTTGCTGAGGATCGTGAACTCTTCCAGAAAACTCTGACAATTCAGCAGAATTGAGGTCATAAATGTATTTTACAAATTCTGTTGTTATTATTGCAGTTTAATTAACATCAAGATATTAGTGCAAATCTTTAAGGCATTCTGATAGCAAAACCATTTTTTCATTGCTGTGTATACAATCTATGCTATATATTGCATATGCAATTGCATTTTATTTACTTCTTAATAAAGTAAATAAATACTGTGAGTGATTTTTGCCTCTCAAACGCAATTTAAGTAATGCAATATTGAAGAAGTTGGTGGGGACACAGCATTTTTCTTGCATTTTTCTTGTTTTTATTGCAAATAAGTAATATTTTCAAGATAAAAGAGAGTATTCTTGCAGTTAATACTTTGGTTTAAGACCAACAGCCTTCTCAAGTGTTCTTTTGCTTTACCCCTCTTGATTTATTAATCCAGGAAAATGTATTATTACAGTTTTAGGTTTCATTCATGTTCAGAGTCTATAAACATTTTTAATTGTCTTCGGCTATGATATTTTTTTCAAAGGATGAAGTTGATGAAAAGGAAACAGAGGTGGATGAAGAAACTGCAGTGGTTCCTAGTACTGACAGTACAATGAACCAATTGAGGAGAGATTTTCAGGTGATTACATCCAGCTACAGTCAAGAAAAAATGGGAACAAAACCCAGTGAAGCCAAAACAAATAGATACCTAACCAGAGAAGAATTGCATGGTAAGGATAATGTTTTCAAAGCAGTTTATTATGCTACTTCTCCACCTATTGGTGAAACTTCTGAAGAGGAAGATCCTTTTTTGGAATCCCAAACAATTACTGGAATTCCTCCTCAACTCATTGACTCCACCAAAGGCGGAGAGGACGAGTTTATATATCTTTCTTCAGGAACCGAGCCAACAAGAATAAGCACCACTGGCCACAGTGACGAAGATTTCTTATTGCCTCCTTTTAAACCTCATCAGGAATCTGATGACTTTTGGAGTTCAGTTCCTACCACTTCTTCATCACAGCTGGTTACAGAGGAGGCATCCCAAGAAGATGCCCTTCCTTCAGGAAGTCCAGATATAAGTGTGCATGATGTTCTTTCCCAAGGCTCCATTAGATATGTTTCAGACGTCGTGGCACCCTCAAGCTCCGATGAGCCTCCAAAGCATACTTCTTCCACTGATGGAAATGTATGGTTTCGTAATGCTACAGATCCAGCAACTCAATCTCTTGATACATCACCTAGCAGGCAATTGTCTCACACCAGTTACACTGATGCTTATGTAGAGGGATTAAAGCCAACTACAGCACCGTATACAAGCAGCCCAGTGGTTTTACAAGACACTTCAGATGCGGATTTAGAATTGCCACATTATTCTACCTTTGCTTTCTCCTCTGCTGAATTATCACCTCACTCTATCTCTTCAAGCTCTGGAGAATATGGTTCTACTTCTGCTGCCAGTGAGGTACTCTCTCAGACAACTCAGCCAGTCTATAATGGTGAGATACCTCTTCAACCTTCCTACAGTAGTGAAGTGTTTCCTCTAGTCACCCCTTTATTGTTTGACTCTCAGATGCTCGACACTACCCCTGCTACATCAGATAGTGATGTGACCTTGCATGCTACACCTGTATTTCCCAGTGTTGATGTGTCATTTGAACCCACCCTGTCTTCCTATGATGATGTACCTTTGCTTACATTTTCCTCTGCTTCCTCCAGTAGTAAAATGTTTCACCGTTTGTATACAGTTTCTCAAATGTTTCCACAAAGTGCTACTCCAGCTGTTGCAAGCGATAAGGTGTCCCTGCATGCTTCTTTGACGTTGGCAGTGGGTGATCCATTAATACAGCCAAGCCTTGCTCAATTTGCTGATGTGGTGTCACATCAGACCACTCATGCTGCTTCGGAGACACTGATGTTTGGTCATAATAGAACTCACATATTTTCTCAAGTTGAACCATCCAGCAGTGATTTAAATGTGCATGTACTATCTACAATGTCTGAACTTCCTTATGCTTTGTCTGGTAATGCGGGCTCCCTCCAAAGCTTTACTGTTTCCTATGACTCTGCAGAATTTGTGCATGATTCTGTTGACGTATTTCATCAAGATCCTTTATTTAGCAGCTATAACAAAGTACTGGTGCATAAACCTTCTTCTGTAATACCACAAGCTGATACTTTGCTGCAGCCTACGCGCTCTCTGTCTAGTGACACGGATTGGTCTGAAGCGTACTCTGGTAGTGAGTCCCTTTTGCCTGATACAGATACTTTGACAGTACTTAACGTTTCTTCCTCTGATTTTGTTGATGAGATTCCATATGAATCATCTGGGTTTAGTGATGTTAATAAGATGCTTCAAAAAGGTGATGTTATATATGGAGATGAGAGAGAACTGAAAATTTCCTCCTCTTTAAGTGAAACGGCTTCCAGTGCTGAAAGTAAAGCGATACATGAACTTTCTACATCTGTTTCTAATAATGCTGTAATTGAGCAGAATATGTCTCTGCAAGAAAGCCCACTTCCTGTTTCTAGCACAAAGGGAATCCTTCCAGTCTCTCTTGCTTTTCCCACTACTAAGATACTTGATCATGATATTAGTAAACTTACAGAAAAGCACCTTTCTGTTCAGCCTTTGCATGTTACAACTCCAGCCTTTGATGACACTTTGCTTAAACCTGTGCTTAGTGCAAGCTCAGATCAAGCTCTCTCTGTCCCTGCTTATAGCAAAATGTTATCCTCGACTCAGCTGTACTTTTATGAGACCTCAGCTACATTAAATAATGAAGCATTACTGCAGTCCTCCTTCCAGTCTTCTGGTGATGGCACTCTGCTTAACACAGCTGCAGTTGTGCCTAGTGATCCCGTATTGGCTGAAAGCTCAAGGGTTCAAAAAGATAGTTCTGCATTTGACCAAATATTGCATCAGATGGCACCAGGTCCTGCTACAACTGAAAGCAAGCTGCATTCTACATCTGCACCTTCTGTTGCTGATATGATGTCAAACACTTTTAGTAAGCCCACAACATCACTTCAAGGTTTATCTTTTTCTTATGCAAATGAGAGATACGTTTCATCCAGTTTATTTAACAGTGAAGATGTTCAGAAGGTTATGCCTTCGTTGTACAGTAGCGATGTTTCATTCCAGCTGACCAGTTTAGAAAATACAAATGCCTTTCCATCCCAGGCAGCAAATGCTGCAACAACTCCCTTCCTAACAGGTGATACATCATCACATGTAGCTACTCCTACAGACAGCCATATCTCTTCAAGTGTTTTTGAAAGAATTGAGGCTGACAGTGTCTCTTCAAGTTCCACCCTTGGTTTTGATCCTGTTCATATGCCTGCAGCTGTTCCTGGCTCTGATGTGTCCGTTCATCACACTCTTCCTTTACCAAATACATTTATTTCAGTTACGGCTGTTCCTTCCAAAAGTGAGATCCCTGTAACTTTGAATAGGTTGCTGGCTCCTTCTAGAGAGTCCTCTGGGCTGTCTCCCAGTATAATGTCCAGTACCGATTTGTGGTCTTCTGTAGTTGAGGATGACTACGATGAATATGAGGATGGCTTCCCTGTAAGTAACTGCATCTCATGCACTTCCCATAGAGAAGATCAGGATATGATAGTAGAGGATGAAAATACAGAGGTAAATAATAACAAGGATCAGAGTAACCTAATTGTAAGTTCACATTCTGAGAAACCTGAAGAAGAGAAGTTTTCCACTGCTGCATCTGACAGTCAGATAAACCGTGCCATGGACAGACGTAATTACACATCCATACCAACTTTGACAGCAAATGTGATACCTGAGAAGCACAACAACCTGAAAATTTTGGAGAATCACATTCAGACTTCCAGTGTCCAATTGCAAAACACATCCAAATCTAAGTCTTGGGCAGTTTTGACAAGCGATGAAGAAAGTGGTTCTGGCCAAGGTACCTCAGATAGCCTTAATGATAACGAAACTTCTACAGATTTCAGTTTTCCTGACCATAATGAGAGAGACACTGAAGGGGCAGTTGAAGCAGGTAACTCAGAATTAACTTCTGGATCATCACAATCATCAGCCTCATCTGTTACTAGTGATCATTCATCAGTGTTCAACATCTCTGAGGCAGGTTAGTTATGGAAAAGTCTAATGAATACCATGGGAAGCTGTGAGGGGATACTTTTGTGCCATAGAGAATGAGAAGGTTTATCTACAGATAATAAAGGGAGAACATAACAGTGTCAATGGGTGTGATTAAGGAAGCATTGGGGAACAAGGGTTCATACTGAGCTGGCTATCTTGTGAATGCTACTACTGGTTACTTAAAACTGCACCTGAAATATTCTTCAGTAAGATTATTGATGCTCTGCTTTTGGATAGATGCATACTGTCAGCAGAAGTTGAGTCGTGCAAAATCTAAAATCAGAATTGTTTCAGTGCTAATTGTTGCTTTTAGTTTTAAGGGTTTGAGAGGGACTTAGGTTCTCTGTTGAGTTCTTTGTACAAAGACAAATGTTGCCCTTATGGAAATACCACCAGAGGAAACCATGCCTCTGCCAGAGGAAACATGCGTCTGATATTCTCTTTTAAACTTACAGCAACACTTTTTTTGTGTGTGTTTTCTAAGAGGTTGAACAAGGAAGAAGATGCTGGATTTATTCTGATTCATAAAAAGATTCATTTTTATTCTGTGTGTGCCACTTTCAGATTTCAGTGAGATAAAGAATTTTTGTGCCAGATTTGCATATTGCCAAAGTAGAGCCAGATTGTCCTCTAGATGTTTATATTTAATGCTATTTTCTTATTTATTCCTCTTAAATTCAGCGAGAGTATTTGCAACCCATGATTCCAAGGATAAAGTCAGAAGTCAAAACTCATAACACATTTCCTTTATATTTAAAAATGCACTGTGGAAAATCTGAAGTATTCAGACACATAATTTTCATTCCTTCTTGTGCTAGAAAATTGAAAATCAAAGAATCAAGTCAAAAATAATCTATGATCTTTGAAAAAAAAAACAAAAAACAAACAACAAACAAGGTTGAATTGGTATTTTAGAAAATAAATCGAACTTCTGTTATGTACCTGCATCATCTATAGAGGGCAGTAACATTCAACTAAACCCATTAAGGAATGTAATTCACAAAGCATGGGAAGGTTTCAGCCCAGTGCTACAAATAAATAAACAGTTCAATTACATAAGGTTGTATTTCTTGTAAGCAACAGAATACTAATATGAAAAGGTGGTAAATTGACACGATATAGTTGGGGCTAGAACAATGTGAAAAATATAAAATGAAAATTAAAAGAGAATAAAAAACATTGAAATTACTAAGAGTCCTAACAAGGTAGGTGTTACAAAACTGAATTAATAAGTGAATTAGTTCACTGGTAAGTAGTTACTACTTTGTGTAAAATGCATAACATTCCTTCAAAAATAAGCAAAAATAGCATTAATATTTCAAAACCTATGTTATTGGTATGAATGAGTGTTGCCATAACATACTAGAATTTACATAATGGGTGTCATTTGAATTTTTACCAAAGTAATTCAAAAAGAATTATACAGTACTGCAGGAGGAGGAGTACAACAGACATAGTTTGTCTTCTAGATACTATTGAAAGACACTCTACAGTATCATTTCATGTTCATTTACTTTTTTCCAACACACGATGCCACATACTGGCTTTTAATAAGCTGAACATTCAATTTCAGTATGTCTAACGTGGTCTCCTGTAAATCAAAGACATATTTGCTTAATTAAATTATAAAGAAATGCAGCAAACACAAAAATTAATCTCTAACCTGAGAATTTACTTATACATTGCAGTGGATTTTGCAGAAATTGGTGAAATGTCTTTTCATTGTGACCATTACAGAAAAAAATTGTCATTTAAACTTTACCCAGTCTTGTAGTTGTTGATGCATAATTATGCTTGTTCTGAACTAGGATTTTCTCTATAAGACCTCTATGACTACCCAAACTTTTCAACTTCTGTTGAAAAACTAAGACAAATTAATAGAAAGCAATATGCAAAGGATCCAAACACATCAGTTACTAGAAATCAGAGAAATCTGCTATAGCTGAGACTGCCTTTTCAGCTGCCATCATTGGAGTGACAGCCAAGTAGGCAAGAAACCTCTGTTACAGGAGAAGCCTGCACTTCATTCCCCATAGGAGGAGTCCTGATAGAATATGGTCATGAAGTTTGAAGGCACACTGTCATCACACAGATAGGATTGGATTTTGTGCTGTGAATTAGTCCAGAGCTGGATAAGCAAGTCTGACTGTTTCAAAGGGATCGTATTCTGCTTTCTCATGCATACACATAGTTTTTCTCTGGAATCAATAGGAAGCACCAATTTTAACCTATTCAACAGACACTTGGAGATTTTTCAGAAGCAACTTTGTTCCTTCAATTACTTTGCCCATTGAGCTGCAGAATTTAAAGAGAAGTCATTTATATGGGTGTTAAAGAGTATTTTGAATTTAAACCAAGAAGACATCTGCAAAATTAGAGCCTAGACCTTTTTGCACATAAAGTCCTGAAAGCCTCTAAACTCAAGAAAATGGAAGAAAATAGAGCTGCCTGGAAATCTGTACTATGTGAAGCCATTTGTTTTTTGACATCCTATTTAGAACATGTAATTTGCTGTCTTTTTTTTTTCTTCCCCATGTTCAACTCCATTCCTTCCTCCCTTTGTGTAAAGGCTTTTCTTTCATGTAGAATTGGTCTCTTGAAATCCCTATGGAGTGCAGATGTTTTCTGTACAGCAAAATTCTGCTCTTATACAGAAACTTCATTGAATTAGGACTATTCGCAAAAGCAGAAAACATTCTAGAGGTTTAATTCTAAAAAGCACAAAAATGCTTATTTCTGCATTTTAACTCAAATAATGCTCACAGTAAACTGCACAAGTTGAAATAAGTCAGTTATTTTACATCAAAGTCCCAACTTTAAAATACTTACTTCTTGAGGTATGACCAAAGCTAAAAATGAAGTAATGGTGTTGTCCACCATTGTTTCCTTCTTTAATAAAATTATAAGATATTTTGTTTTAATCTTCATATAGATTCCCTTGTCCAAATATTTCTGTCATCCAACAGTATATAGCTCACAGAAATATGAAACCAAAGCAATATCTAAAAAATAATTTGATCACCTGTAAAGGTGGAGGTGGGAAATTTAATTGTGGCTCCTGTATAATAGTTGAGAGAGGCAATTGAATTCAAAGGAAGCAGGGTGTATCTATAAGGCTGTTTACAGAATGGGCAATGGATAAAAATACAGAAAGCTAAACTGCAATACAGCAAGCACATAAAGACTTTTGCAAGATGATTTTTATATTAACCTATTAGCCAGAGAAGGGATTTGCATTATATGACTGACAGTTTAATATCAATTCCAATGCACATTCCAATATTATGTATTCAGATTTATTAACTCATTTGGCTTTCAGCTAATAAAACAGATTAAAATAAAAAAAAACAAAAACTTTCTTCTGAATTCTAACAACAGTCTGCTATTCTTACAAAGAGAAGTTTCCACTGCTGGAAGGCTGAGTCACATAAGCTTGAACACTTTGCTTTACCTTCTATCTGCTTATCTTCTATAAGCTGGTTTGCAAATGTATAAACTTTCTGCAGTACGTAGTAAAAAATAGAGGTAAGTGACATTAAGTAGGTTCATTATAAGACACATTCACCTGTGCTGTGTATTTCTCAGAATTTAAACTTGGACTGTTTCAATTTTCTCTGACTGCAGAGGCAAGTAATATTAGCCATGAGTCTCGTATTGGTCTAGCTGAGAGTCTGGAATCAGAGAAGAAGACAGTTGTACCACTTGTGGTCGTATCAGCCCTGACTTTTATCTGTCTAGTGATTCTTGTGGGTATTCTCATTTACTGGAGGTAAGTTGTTTTTTGGTTGATCTTTTTTTCCATTCTAAAGAGGTATGATTTGAAAAATGTGATGGGCATTATTGAGCTGGTTTACAGGAGGGAGACTGGATCTTGTCTCTTACTGTGCCTTCATATTGCTCAGTGTCATAAAGATGACAAAATAAGGTGGTTTTTGTCCAAAATACACAATGCTTTTTTTTTTTTTTTTCAGAAGGTTTAGCCACTACAAATAGTTTGTTCCCATATTGATAGACCTACGTAAATAATAACTCATGATTGATGCCTAGAAACCAAGTGACTAAACAGAGCACTGGGAAAAACAAGAGAAATAGATATCATGGCATGGGGCTATTTACTATCTTTCCAATCCTTTACCCATTAAAAGAGTTTGTTATCAATTTAGGATGAGAATCTATTGTCCTCAACAGGACTGTGTTAATAAGCAATTCATATGGCACTGTAGGAGTGTGCTGGCACTGTGTGGAAGACAGAAAGGGGGTAGTTTAATGATACTATAATAGTGTAACTGATATAATAATATATATAATGATACCATAATAGTGTTTGAAGATCACTTACTGAGTTGCTCTTAGGATGTTCTGTGATAAAAAAGTCATTCTACTTTGTGATTCTGACAAACTAAAATTAGCCCCCAGTCTTTCAAAACTTTAGTGGATAACTATGGATGTGTTTCACGTGCATACGTGCTCAGGTTTCCTCATGGATGTGTTTCTCTTGAAACTTGACAAATTGATAAGCCAGTAAAAAAAAAAAAAAAGTAGGATAAAGGGAATTAATGGTTTTTAGAAGTCATAATCAGTAAGAGCAAAATTTTGTATCCACACTGTGAAATAAAACAGAGCAGCTAGCATGGCACAGATCTCTTCCATACAGCTGAAGTTACTTCCCTCAGAGAGGATAAAAGAGTGGTTGCATTCATGTTGCTTACTGGGGATGGCCTCTGCCCTGTGCTAACCCCAAGCTCTGTCAAGCATTGTGTGAAATACTGCAAGCTGGCCTAAAAATGAACTAAAAATGTACCAGGAGCCTTGCCAGCCACATGGCAGTATGTGGCAATGCTCAAGGCTTTGGCACTCTTCCACTGGTTCTAGTTAGAGTCAGTCTTCCCAGGGACATGTCTGCTTAAGCTCTCAAAACCCTTGCACAGCCCCAAGACTTTCTCAAGTGTATAGAAAGCCTTGTCAGGGAGGAGATGCTGTGGTGGGCCAGAAGGGGGAAATAAGTTGCAAAATCTTCTACTTCAGGAATCTGATCCTGCTTCCACTGTGCTAACACATAAACTAGCAGCCAGAAAGAGGACCTTGCTCTTACAAGGACTGTATGAAGAATTGGGAAGACAGGCCCAAACATCTTTCAGATGCCTACTGAGCTTATTTCTTCTTCCTTCATCCCAAATATCCCTGCTTAATCTAAAATTAAAAAAAATCAGTAGAGAACCAATAACTTTGGCCCTTTCCAAACTACTGGCTACTGTAATCTCCAGGCTGCAATGTCAAGATTATGCTTACTGACTTTTCTTCTAGTCTCCTGACTCTGATTTTCTGTCAGCTATCAGGGTGTGTCCCACATGGGGACAGAACTCATTCCATCCCTGAACAGACTAGGCTGGAGAAACTGAGTTCAAGCACCTGTTGTTCCAGGCAAGTGTGCTAGTGAGTCAGACAGTCTTTGCCATGATTAAAGACTCTTGATCAATGAACCTTGAGAAAGATTTCTTTTGCTTTTCAAAGTAGTAGTTAATTGCCATACTAATTGCAAAAGTCATTTCTTAGTTTGTGCTTGGTTGGATAACTCTATTCTCCATCCCAGGATTTCCAGCTAACCACTTGCATTCTGAGAATCTTTTTCTGTCATTCATGTTATGCAACATGATTGTTCATATTCAACTTCCAAAGGGTTTCATCCCTTATGCTGAACAGTATTTGAAATCTCTTTTATTTGCCAAAGAGGGCCATGCATTTAAAGACCCAGATTGTACAATGCAGTTCTAGTAATCCTACACGTTACAAGCTTGTTTTTGTCAAGTAACATTGTGTTCATTTTGTATTCTTTCTCTGGGAATGAACAATTCTGTAAAACAGGTCTTTCAAAATGAAACAAAAATCCCATTAGCAATAATATCTTCTTGCCTTGAATCTAATCTTTTCTGTATTTCTTGTGTACTACAAAATAAAATATGGAGCTCTTTTATTGTTAATCCTCAAAATTCTCTTGGCATTATGATAACACCAGTGACTATTTCTTATTTCAGGGGAATTCAACATAAAGACTATGCATTGTAGGTAGGACTTTACGGCCCTCTTTCAAAGTTGCCAAAACACTCACCTCTTTTTAAAGACTGGGAAAAAAATAAGAATATTAACTTCATTGCTGTGCAGATTTAATTAAGCCTGGAAAATATTAGTAGAAACTCAGTAAGATTTTTCTAATAGATTTAGTTTGTTTTGAAATAATTGCTCTTAGATGTTAATGTTTCTTTTTATATTGCACCTTTATTTTTTCCCTAATTTGGGCCAATTATTTTCACTTATTAAAGTTCATAAAAACATTTAGTCTTATAAGAAGATATTCTTTTGCAATCGTAGTCCAGAAAAACCATTGGTCTATCTCATCTGGTCACATCAATGAGTAATGCTTTGGGTTGTTTCCATTATTAGCTCCTTATTTCAATATTCAAAAGGTGTGTTATTTGGTTTAAAACCAAATAATTACCAAGAGCAACAAGTTCCAGTCTCTCAAGGTTAAAGAAAGGCAAAATTATTTATTTCTTCACTTTAATGACTTGTATCAGAAAAATAATTCTGTACCATCTGTTGTTTGGGTTTTGGGGGTTTTTTTAAATGAAATTGTTAATCAGCACTTGAGGAAATTCCTCAATCTCTTCACTATCTCATTAGGCATAGTTTAAATCTTTTTTTTATAGATATTTATTCCTCTGACAGGGATTAAAACTTATAATGGCAATGTTGTCTAAAGATTGAATAATTACCAGTAGGAAAACACACAATTTTTAACTACTCTGGGTTTGTGTATCTTTTTTAATTCAAGCAATTTTCAAGGAATATCATTTTCCTTTTATTTCTTCAGCATGATTAAGAGTACAGTGGAATAAACAAGGAGATTCTTTGCCCTGTTTAGTGGCTGTCCAGATAGACTTTTTAAAATAGCTTTAGAGAGAATTTTCTGTCCAAATCTAGAGTATCCATTTCTTTCAGTATCTGTCTACTTTCTGAGTTCTCGCAGCAAAGATGTGGCAGGAATACCTGAATGTACTTGCTCTCTTCTTTTCTTGATGGCTTCATTATTACTATTTGCTTAATTATTCATATTTGTGCAGATCAGCTTTTATAATGTTTATTCTAAGAGCTTGGAGAATAGAAACATGCTAACAGTTATCAGTGGGCCTTGTACCATTCAAAATTCCTTTTCAACAAATGTATGTGAATTGTAGTAAAAGACCATCTCTGATGACATGAACCACAAACTGCTAATGCACCTCCAGGTGCATTTGCATCTGTTAGACACTTCATGATAGCATCATGCAGCCTGTTAGACACTTCATGATAGCAACACTTCAGAAATTACCAACCCAATGACAGACAACACCCTGAGTAGTTCTTTGAATTTTAAATTTCCTCTACCACCCTATATAATTTGAACCATACCTGTCAGAGAATGTTCATTTTCTTAGCCATGATTTGAACTAATGCCTTGAGTCCTGTGATGAGTATGTGGGAACAGAGTTGAGAACCCTCTCTGAGGATCATTAAACTTGGACATGCAGAAACACTTAAACCAAATTTAGATATACAGAGGCCACACTCATCCATCAGTAAAGAAAAAACTTCTCAACAGTGTGCCATGTCATAAATCAAAGTCTTAATAAAATCTGACAATTAAAATTCCATTTTTCAAACACATAAAAATTAATTGCAGCTATTTAAAAACTGAATAATTGGCATCCATTGAGGATCCACTTATAGATCCTTTGACTACAATTATCTGTACATTTTAAAAAATCTAGTAAGTGTTTGAGAATACCTACTGGCAGATAATCCTGTGAGCTCAAATACACTGAAGTTTTCAGAGAAAGAAGTAATCATGCCTCTAAGACCATTCTGCATGAGCAGCAGAAGCACAAACACATCCTCTCACAGATGCTTCTGACTTGCAGAGCTCAGCTCCCTTCCCGAGTGCCCGGGCAGGAGCGCTGTGCACACACACACAGACACAGACACAGACACACACACACACACACACAGACACACACACACACACACACAGACACACACAGATACACACACACACACACACATACACAGATACACACACACATACACACACACAGAGTCCCAAGTGCCCTGGTAGGAGCACTGTGCACACACACACACACACATACACACAGTCACACACAGTCACACACAGTCACATACACAGTCCCGAGTACCTGAGCAGGAGCACTGTGCACACACACACACACATAGATACACACAAACACACACACACAGATACACACAT